>CAKNYM010042245.1:0-38750 GCA_932195095.1 Andricus curvator | reverse complement strand
GAACTTTCGAGTTCGAACTGCTAATCTATAATAATAATAATAATAGGGGACATTACCCTATAGCAGATAAAGATTAACAGTAGATAACCTTAATTAACGAGAAAACTAACCAAGAATGTTAATTTTATTTCTTTAGTATAATGTTTCAGCAACGATAGACACAAAGAAAAAAAGAAAAAGACAGGCAATTTTTGTTTGGTCTCACGCAATTTCTAAATGAACCCAGTTTGACAGTTTGTTAGTATACGTCAGTTTGACAACTTATATCATCATTTTCCCGCTTGAAGTTTTTAGGCTTGTGTGGAAATTGTTTTGTTTGAACTAGATAATAAAATTCTCATCATATGTTAGATCGACATAACAATATTTTTTCATCTGATTGTAGGTTCAGTTTAAATTAGATGCAGGGATGGGGAAGTTTCTGAAAAGGGACCCAATTACAACTGCAGTTACCTGATAAAAAAACCTGAAAATAGTAACCTGTTATATTTCCAGACACTGATTTAAGTAACTTGAAGTTCGTGAAAGGTTTCTTTTTTATACACGGACACATACATTTGAATGAAACAAATTTTATTTTAATCAAATGAATATTTGTTTAAATCAACAAAGTTAAAAATTATAACAAATTCCAAATAATAAATCAACCTTGTTATTTTTACTGTTCACCATTGAAGAAGTTGCATTTGCAGATCAACAAAATTATATGGATTCCAATTTTAAATCTTGAAAATTGAAAAATTTGCAACTCTATATTTTCAAAATTCAAGAATTTACAATCGTCCTTCCTAAAAATTGTAGAATTTGAAATAGCAAATCTTTCAAATTGAAGAGTTTTTAATTTTGAAAGTTTACAGTTAAAACGTATGCATCTTTTAACATTTATTATTTCAAATTCTGTAATTTTGGTGATTTACATTTAAAATATTTTTAATTTGGAAGATTTTGTATCAAGAACTTTACCCTAGATTTCAAAAATATCAACATCTTCAAAATTGATGATTTTCCAATTATAAATCTTTAAAATTGTAGAACTTTGAATTGCAAGCTTTCAAATTTAACAGGTATTAATTTGGACAATTTACAATTGAAAATTATGCAAGTCTCAAGTTTTACAATAAAAAATTCTGTAATTTTTGTAATTTAAATTTGAAAAAGATTCAAGATTCTTGTAAAATTTCTAAAAGTTTCCAATCTTACAAGATAAAAAAAACTGCCTCAATATCTTCCAGTTTCTCTTTCCAGATTTTTGGAAATCTTTTGAGATGTTTTAAACATTTTAAAATTATCTCTTGAAAATTAATTTCTTTAAATAAAAAATCATTGAACAATTTTCCAGGATTCTTAAGAATATTTTTCATTTGTTTGGAACCTTTAAAAATCTTAAAAATGCGTTCATTTTTTTCGGAACCTTATCTTAAAAAATTTTCACTTTGTTGAAAAATTTTCTTAATATTCTTAAGTGTTAAATTATTTGCAAATTTAAAAAAAAAATCTTAGAACATCTGAATATCATTTTAAATTATCCAAATTTTTACGAACATTTTTCATAATCCTGCAAAATTGAAAAAATTGACTTAAACTTTTCCCGATTATTTTTTAACATATTTTGAAATCTTAGAAACATAATATCAATCATTTAAAATAAAATCATTATAAATTTGACTTCTTAATAATTGTATATAAATGTTCTAAAATTCTAAATATTTTGGAAGATTTCTAGGTAACGCCAAAAAATCTGGAAGATTTGAAAGCAATTTTTCAAATATTGGTGGATTTTTGGAAATTTAAAGAAAAATGCGGAACATTTAAAAAGATATTCAGAAGGTTTGAAAAAATATTCAAAACTTGAAAAGATTTCAAGAAATTTAAAACAAAATAAAAAACTACAATTTTTTGGAGAAACGACTCAAGTTACGAAAACAATGAATGGACAAGAATTTTTCACCCCAAAAAGAGCTATAAATTTTTCATTAATTAATTTTTGAAAAGATGCATAGTTTTTGTTTTAATCGTGAAAAATATCATTAAAAGTAAAAAATTTAATTTCTGGAAATTAAAATTAAAATAATGCATAAATGTTTTATTGAAAATAGTATGACAAAGCCATAAACTGTTTTTAACTTGGTTAGTACACATTGAATACAGAAAAATAATAAACGTTTCGAATGCAGTCTCTATTTATTCTCCTTGACGTTTTTCGAACGTGAAAGAAGACAAACAATTTCACATCCCACCTTCCTATAGAAATTGTTAGTTGAGAAAAATTAAAAATTTCCGTATCATGTCTCTTGCATCACCATTCCCTGGAAATTTTTATATTTATCAACTAAATTCAATGAATAGATTTCAAATTCATCATGAAGAGCTGAACCATCCACGAACTTTTTTGCAATCAACGGAACAGAGTTATTTTTTTCTTATTAGAAAAATTGTGATTTTAGGAAATTAAATTACTTTTTAAATATTTTTTTATTAAGAAAAAAATTATTTCATCAAAATTAAAGCGTAGTGTATAAAAAATTAAAACAGTTTGAAAGATTCTTTACTATCTATAAAGTTTGTATAGAAATTATTTTATTTGAGAACTAGTAAGTTATTCTCAATTTTAATTTTTCAAAGTAAACTTAAATAATTAAAATTAAATTACAATTTTCTGAGTCATCTTGAATAAAAACGTGAGAAAGAGAAATAGGGTAAAGAGATTAAGCAATAACAAAAGCAGCTATTATCAAAAATTTATAAAAAATTAGACAAATATTGTTGTCGAATTCAGGCAGGAAGCATAAATAAGGCAAGGCGGAATAGATTTAGTGCGTGTAAATAATTTGTTTTTGCCATTTGGAAGAAAAATAACTCGTAAATACCTTGGTGGGGCTGACATTGGATGTTTACCAGTTTCACAATTACCTTATCATTTTTTCGAATAGGTAAAAAAATTTTCACGTTTCCAAAATTTCAAGAAAATAATTTTAATATTTTCTCAAAAACACAATTTGTACTTATGAAAGTACGAATTCAAAAAAAAAAAAATTGGCAAAAACATAATTGCTGGTTTTTCAAGAAAATCGATTCTTAATATTTTCACAAAAACCGCTGTTATTTTGTTCATTTTAATCCTTTTTTTATATTTGACGGTGGATTTGAAAAGGAAACAATAAACGCTATCAAAATCAAAAAGAAAACGATGAATATCTCAATTAGGACAAAAGTTATAGAGATTTAAATAAAAATTGTTTTTTTTTTAAACATAGCACAAAATTTAAATACAGATATGGCCATATATATTTGTTTTCATTTTTATTTTCAAGTCCATTTATTTATTTTTGAAAGATTTTTCAGAATATGATGTATAATCGAAACATCCTAAATGATTTTTTAAATTTATCTCTTGTCGTAAAAATTCAATCTTTTTAGTTAAAAATGCACTGTCTGATTGAGAATTAATCTGTTTCATTTTAGGATACAACATTTTTTTGAAAACTTCGTCTTTTTTGTTGAATAAAAGTGTTTTGGATATAAAATTAAAATCTCTTTTAGCTCAAATATCAACTATTAAATTTTTCGTTGATAATGTATATTTTTGGAATGAAAATTCTTTTGATCGGTCACAGATGTTCCATTTCGTTGAAAAGTCATATTTTTTCGTAGAAAATAAATCATCTTGGTAGAAAATTGATCTATGTAGGGGAAATTTCATCTATTTGGTTTGAAATTTACTTTTTTGTTGAAAATTCATATTTCTTCACCAAGAAATGTACGCGAGATTCCGCGACTACAACTTTTAAAGAAAAATATCAATTGTTTTGGATTAATATTGATTTCATATTAGTTGGTGTTTTTTGATTGCGCTTTAGGGTCTAGTAATAAAAATTTACAAAATTTTAAAAATCAAAGAAATGAAATTAATTTTATATTCTAATTTAAAAATTGCGTGAGACATGAAATTGATTGTGTTCGTTTTATAGTGTACTTAAAAGTATAGATATAATATTATATTATTATATATTTACCAATAGAATCGAGGAAAACGGCAACTGCGAGGAACAGAATACCGCCGGTGATCTTCATTTTTTCTTATAGTAGGTGACAGCAGATGACAGTAAAAAATGCTGATTCACAGAGAAAAGAAATTTTCTACAAGGTGTTTCGGTATATATACAATAAGGCTCTCCGTATTCCACGCAGTCAATTTTTTCGTGTTGACTGCCATTTTTTCACCTCCTGCCTCATCCGCCCCAAAAAAATATCCGCGTCGTATATGGAAGGCCGCTACTTTTTATCTCACCTGACTTCCTAAATTGAAGCCTGAAGACGAACACTTATTTATTTAACAATAAAGTTTCCTATAGACTTTCTATTATTTCCTTGTTTACCTGCATGTTATAGAACAAATAGCGGCATTTGAAAAATAATATTACCAGACGCTCCCAGTTTAAACGAAGGTTCCCGAAAAACAGATCTTTATTGGTCCAACGTTATCTTTGCCAAGGTTTTCATGAATGTGCACAATTGTATTTTGGACGCATGTGTTAACGCTTTTCGGTTTTTCCGATAAATAATAATAATTGTTATTCAGAGGCGTGTGATTTCTTTCCTGTCGTTGCATCACTACCAGAGAGATAAGGATAGAAAAAACGATGAAGAATTAACTCTATCGGATATTTCAAAACGCTGCTTCAAAAAAATAGAAAAAATATGTATTTTCAACCAAGAAGGTATATTTTCTACCAAACAAGACGAATTCTCCACGAAATACATTAATTTTTAAACAAAACAAAACAAAGTATTTTTACCAAATTAGTTTTAGTTTCAAATAAGTAGATGAATTTGGAACGATATCATTCTTGAGATGAAAAGAAACGATCCTGCTTTTAACAATGATAATTTTTGTTAAATAGCAATATTTTCTGTACTAATATTGTTCTTCTTGAATGAAAAGTAGTGTCGCTAATAAAAAGGAAAAGTTTCCATTTTAAAAATGCAATATAAATGAATTATTTCATAAAAATTGTTCATAACACTATCGAATGGTTTTATATAATAACATCTCGTATCAAATAAGATCTTCCTCGGGAATCTCTTCCCCACCGAAATATTGAGTCCATAAGAACCTCTATGTTCAAATTATTAATAATATTTATTATTTTTTTAACTTGCATTATTTATCATCTGACTTACTAAAACTTTCCAATCAAATAGTTGAATTGTCAACTAAAAAAGATAAGTTTACAAAAAAAAAAATGAAAAAGTTACATTTTTGAGTTTGAGAAATTAATTTTTAACAAAAAAAATCTACCAGTTAAAATAAACCAAAGAGGGCGAATTTTTAACAAAATAGTTGGATCCACATCCAAAGATATGAATTTTCAAAAAAGAAGAATAATTCCTTACGCAAAAAGATGCATTTTTTAATAAAATAGATTAATTCGCCACAAAACAGTTGCATGCTTTACCAAAAAAGATGGTATCCATACGAAGAGATAACTTTCCAAACAAAACGTAATATTTTCCACAAAGAGAGCAACTCATCTCAACTCTTGATATTCGTCAAAAATCACAATTATGAGCATGAAAGAATATCACAGATTGACTTCGAATTTTATGTGTAATTTTGATGTTTTTAGTTCTATCAGGGGTAGTTTCGAAAATTTTATTAGAACTACACTGTTGATGATGGCCGTCAAGTGTGAGTTTTTTTTTGCAGATTTCATAATTTTTCTTAAGATTTTGCCCCGAAAGGTACCTATAAATGATGAAATTTGGAATCGGAATTAAATTTTCTTGATGAAAACTAGTTTTTATAGTGTACTCTGCCGTTAAACCAAACCAAAATTCCGGAATTATTGAGCTCCGGACAGGGTTGTCCATATGCCTAAACGTTAAATAGGTCAAGTTCAAAAGCAATTTATTCAAATTTTAGCCCTGAAAGGCCCTATATATTATTATGAGTTGCATGCGTTGAATGTATTCAGCTATCGATTGATGAATTTAAAGACAAGTTTAACAATTTCTAAAGTAGATTACAATTTACCATAGAACGTGTCGTTACACTAATTTCGATTCAATTACATATCCACCATACAAAATAAGCGTCATCAATAATTTAGTAGAGGGTGCAATGAAGCTTGAACACCCATCTTTTCCTGAGAAAAATTTAAAAATAATAATTAAAACTCTCGAATCTAACGGATTTAAAAAATAGTTAATTGTTAAACAGATTGAACGTCGCCTACACACAATACAAACTAACAACAATAATAATACTATTATTAATCAAAATAATGACTTTCATATAATTCAGACTATTGTACTTCCATACTGTCTATTAATTTAAAAATTTTATACTAAATTTCTTAAAAACTACAATTTCAAAGTAAGCTTTAAACCAATTGAAGATGCTTTCAAATGTTTCAGTAACCAAAAATATTTAACTTCTATTGAGAAAAGCACTAATACAGTTTATAAAATTCATTGCAAAGATTGTGGCAAGTGTTATATATATATATTGGGTAATCTAAAATATATATAATAACAGGGATAAAAGGTCATGAAACTTCTTGCAATAAAACTAATAGTACTATTGCTGTAGCTGAATACTTAATAGAATTTAAACACACTTTCAATTTTGAAAATTTTATCATCTTATTTAAAGAATCGTCTTACTAAGAAAAAATATTTTTTGGAATGTATCCCAAGGCCAAAATAATAACACTGTCAATTTAAGATTTGATATTGACGACATCAGTGGTATTTACAATACCTAGATTTGTGGCTTGTCAGGTTGTGGCTCCATATATAAGGGGCCACGCGAGAAAACGCCAAGGGCATGCATATCCGTGAAGTGTGTGGATGCGATCTTGGTGCCTAAATTCTGCTCTAGAGATCTCACTGTTATTAAGGTGAGACTCAGGGGCAGTAGCGGAGAAAGGCTAGAAGTATTTATTGCCTCGGCGTATTTCCCTGGCGATGCCGAGGGACCCCCGCCTCCCAGAAAAGTGGAGGCTCTAATTCGGCCCTGTCAAGAAAACATGTGTGGGGAAGCACAAACATCAATGACAGAGGGAGAGTTTCAATTGAATACATAGCAGGCACAGAGCTGGAGATTCTGAATCGGGGTGATACTCTCATATTCCAGACTGAAAGCAAGAGTGAGGTTCTCGATTTGACTCTATGTTTGGGTGTACTGAGGAGCAGGGTAGTGGAGTGGAGAGTCTCCGATGAGGAGTCTCTCTCGGACCACAAATATATTGTGTTTCGATTAACCCTAGGAAAACCGGTCGTTTCTAAGATCAGAAACCCCAGAAATACACTTTTGGACTCATATAAAGAGGAACTCAAAGGGAGGCTTGCGGAATTCCCCACAAGCTATGGCACCATTGGTGAGTTGAAGCATACCGCGGGATTTCTGGGAAGGGCTCTGACAACATCATATGAGAACAATTGCCCTACAAGGACAATTATGTCTAGGAAGGGAGCAGAATGGTGGAATAACCACCTGGAGAGATCCGTAAAAAGACAAGAATATTGTGCAACAGGGCAAATAGAACTAAATTTCCTTCAGACTGGGACATCTATAAGACGGGCCAGTGTAAATACAATACAAATATAAGAAAGTGTAAGCAGGAACAAGATCCTGGCGAAAAATCCAGAAGCTCGCCTCGGGCTCATAAGGCTCGATAATGGTGAGTTTGTCGAAGACGAAGAAGCAACGCTGAATCACCTGATGGAAGTTCACTTCCCGGGTTTTCAGCGAATTCGAACCGACCAAGAGGAGGAAGACTGGGGCCAAGAGGTGGAAAGGGCCGACTGGAATTTCGCCGCTAAGGTCGCTCATTATAAAATGGTGGAATGGGTCGTAGGGTCCTTGTGTCCCTTTAAATTGCCAGGGGCGGGTGGCATTTATCCAGCGCTTTTACAAAAAGGCATGGATTTAGTCGTCCCTCCTCTGATGAAATTATTTAGGGCAAGTATAACCCTTAAACACGTGCTATCGGCATGGAAAGATTGCAGAGAGACCTTCATACCCAAACCTGGGAGGGAGGGTTACACCGCTGCAAAAGATTTCCGAGCAATCAGCCTAACGTCTTTTATCCTGAAGACGCTGGAGAAGCTGGTTGAGAGATACATTAGGGATAAGGTGCTCTTGGCCTCCCCGCTGCATAGAGGGCAGCATGCTTTTCAGCCAGGCTGCTCGGTAGAAACTGCGCTTCATGCTGTTGTGGAAAAATTGGAGCAGCAGTTGAAACAAAAGGGGTATACTGTGGGCGCTTTCTTGGATATAGAGGGTGCTTTCAGCAATACTCCTCCAGAAGTCATCTGTCGAGAGGCTTTGAGATGTGGCGTGCCGGACCAGATAGTATGCTAGGGGGTCGATTGCTGAGAGTGAATAAGTAAGGGTGTGGCACAATAGGCTTTATAGCTTGAGCGCCAGGGGAGCTCTCTATGGGCTTCCCGCCCGTTTTAAAACTAACTAACTAACAGACAAGTGTTGATTTCTGCACTATCTTCCAACTTATTTAAAAAACTAGGTTTGACAATTTTCAACCAAATTATTTAACTTTATAACCGAAAAAATTTTTTACTTGGAGTTGCACCAATCTCTAATGTCAACTTACTAAACACTCAGGTATGTCCATATTCCTAATTTTTAATCAGTTTAAATGTTACTACTTTTAATTTAGTCACAGAATTATAAAATCTTTTATTCCATACTTTTATATATTATCTTGACTGTCACTCTGTAATTTACTAGGTTATGTTGTCAACCATTTTTATATATTGAAAAGGACTACCGAAGTGTAGTCGAAACGTCTGCATTCATATGACTTGAGGGACCTCTCAGTCATTTTAAAAAAAAATTTTACAAGTAGTCACCAAAACTACCATATCTTTGTATTAATACTACCCTGGTCGACATAAATTAACACCAATTACAACATTTCAACAAAAAGGTTATTTTTTACTATATAGTTCATTTTTCTAACGAATTGTTGAATTTTTAAGCCAAAAAGACGAATTTTCTACGAAGCAAGTGAATTTTCAAACCGAAAAGTTGAATTCATACCAAATATTTGAATTACAAAAAAATAGGTCAATTTTCTAATAGAAAATATAAATTGCCAGATAAAAATATAAGTTTTAAACCAAAAATGGAAGAGCTATATATTTTTTTTTATTCAGAAAAAAACTGCTTAAATTGTCCACTCTGAAGATGAATTTTTAACTAAAATTGTGAATCTGCACAAAAAAATTGATTTTTAACAAAGTAGGTCAACTTTCAACCAGGTAGTTGAATTCTGAAACAAAAAAGATGAATTCTGAACGAAAAGTGTAACTAATGACATTTCAACCCAAAAAGATTGTAATTTGAAACAAAAACAGTTTAATGCAATAAAAAAATACGAAATGTCAACAAAGTAGTTGAATCTTGAACCAAAGAGATGAATTTTCAAACAGAAAAATAAATTTTCAACAAAGTATTTCAACTTCTAACTAAGTTGTCTAATATTTGACCAAAGGAGATGAATGTTCAACAAAATAGTTGTTTCGTTATGAAAATAATTACATTTTCAACCGAATAGTAGAATTTTTAAGCAAAACAAAAGTTTAAACGAAAAGTGAAGAAAAAGGGGAAATTCCGTGAAAACATGAGAAAAAGAGATATTCTTTAAAAATAAGAAATTATGAAAGTGATTTTCGGACTTTTTAAGTGATTATTGAACTGTATCGTTACGAGGACATCTTTTGCAAAAGTGACAGACTTTCTTAAAATTTATCATCAAGGAACTTACTAAACCCCAACTCAAACGAAAGCATTTTTATGTGCCAAGCTATCAAATTAACATCACTGTTAGAAATGTTTGCAATTTTAGTATACATGGGCATATTAAATTTCCTATATGTTTACTAAATTCATTACACTTTGTAATTTTAGTATACTTACGTATACTAAATTTCTTTTCTGAAGTTATATGTATACTAAATTTAATAAGTGTACAGTAAGTTTCTTTCACGTATATGAATTTCATAGTTTCTGTATACTAAAATTCATATGCGTGTTCACTATATTCAGCTGCGCAAGCGCGTTTCGATTTATGCGAGTCGGGCAACGTGGCCGATAGCAGGCTCATACGCCGCTGCATTTGTTTGAGTCCTTTGTAATGCTAAAAGGTTCTGCTTCTTTCTGCGAGGATCTGCGAAGTCTTCTCTTTACAAGGTTTGTTCAATTCAATTAACGTAAATGTAGCTTAACGATATGATTATTTCAAAATTAAAACTTTGTTCTTTAATTTCATTTTTCATCTGATCATGTTTACAGATGATGAAGACGGAACCCACGCGAAACGGAATGCGTATACTGAATTTAGTATATGCGTATACTAAATTTCGTATACATTTATACTGAATTTAGTATACGCGTATACTAAATTACATGTACGTGCATACTAAATTCAGTACATGCATATACTAAATTTACTGTGCGCTGGTATACTAAATTTAACTTCATGTTGTGCATTCTTGGTTCCATTACATGTATACTAAATCTAGTACATATTTTTCTAACAGTGATGATAGAAAAAGATGCGGCACAAAAAAACATGTTAAACGAACGGAAACATAGTAGCATCAATGTGGACAAAATCTATGAAAGAATGAATAGCAGATTATTATAGTTAATTTTGTTTTATTTAAAATCATTGATTACAATTAGTTATATTATATTGATTTATAAGAAGCATGGAGTAATAGTAAGGAGACCAACCTGTATGTCAAAAATTTCTCCCCATTTTTGCGGACATGGTGAAGGCCTTACGTGGAATGGCTGCAAGAGTTGCGAGAGAATTTTGATTGGTGGGTTACTTATGCTTAAAATTTATTGTCAATAATTCACAAATCGAAACGCTCTCTCAGCTTTCTCAGACATTCCACTCAAAACGAAGCGGAGATGATAGGTAGTTTGTATGCATTTCGCAATATTCCACAATCAGTTTCTCTTGTTTCCGGAATATTCTTTTCTGTCACAAATCCGGTACAACTTACGCGACCCGACCCATATTTTCACTGAATCCATGGTTAATAGCCCCCCCCCCCCCGGAAAAGACTCTACTAATTCTACATCTACACCCCAGCTGCTGCGCCCTTTTTCAGAATATCTGCACTAGTATTCACCTATGATATTTTTATAGTACACAAGGAAAATCGCAGTTAAACCCAGCGGACTTGAGTTTGAGCTGGGCCGAAGAAATTATACCTGGGTATGCAATTTTTGGTCAATTACTGTTAAAATGACTGATGCCTTCGTCAAAATCCTACTTCTTGTAAAGCCAGTATACGGATCCACCGAAGCTCGAACTCTCCTCCTGCCAGCGCTTAAGACCAGAGTGCCATCTTAACTGACCATAATATTAATGTTTTACACATGCATATATCCGCAGATGTTCCACTTTTCCCCTTGTATTTTCATTAATCTTAGGAGATTACAAGATTTATCCTCTAATCGATGGTCAGCAGTTTCTTAATTTCTTTAGAAACTGCTCATCATTTTGGGAGATACTTCTACTAAGATTCCTAAATGCGTACGCAAGATTACTCTCACATATATATGATTCTAGACAGCAATGTCTTAAATTGTTTTTTCAGAGTTAAGAAACTGTTAATCTTCTTTTGTATACATTTTATCTTATCACAACTGATTTTGTCATCACAGTCAGAGCATTTGAGAAGCGACATTGCTTTACACAATCTGTCAATGTGTCTCATTGTTCTCTTTTCATAATCGCAATAAGTGATATTATTGTAAAATGAATTACAAAATTTCACATTGATGCATACAATAATATGAACTACCATTGAATATTCAGCCGGAGGAATTTTTCCTGACTTGGCAACAAAACCTTATGTGATAAGAATCTATCATTGCAGAATTTGAGCAATGTGGATCACCTGGGCATAGGTGTTTTTTTCAAGTTCCGATTAATACATGAGAAGCGTTACTTTTTTTACCTTTTTCTAGACTTAATGAATTATTTACATTTACTATTAAGTCGTCGTAGTAAACATCATCTCCGCATTAATGTTTTATGAAGTACCTCTTCTTGAACCTGAAGCCTGGTTTGAATTAAGGATCTTATTGTATACCTTATTATATGCTAGATCGTAGTGGAACTTGATTCGATTAACGACCTTTCTAAAAGTTGTTTCACCTCTGCTTAAACGTAATAGTCCCCATTTTTCTGCATCGTTTGCACTTAAGCATGCTAGCTTGTGTGCACGTAGGATTCTTTGGCTGCTCGATCTTTTTACGTTATTTATATGAGCAATGTGATCGCGCACGTGAACAAGTGAGTAAAGACGGAGTGGACCTAAGCTCCGAAAATCAGCACGAGACAGGGATACCCAATGGCCGTTAGATACTGGGTCAGTTGTGTTGAATACGAGAAATTGAGTTGCTTGTGCATGCAGAGAGCATGGTGGAATAATATCACCATCCCACAGCCATCCGACGATGACTTGATCCCTTGCTAACAGAGATGCAGGTTCAAAGAGATACGTTTTATTGTATAGTAGGGAAATTATGGTAATTTATATATTTTGAAAATAAGTTTTTTATAGTAAAACTTCTTTCATTAACATAATTCAAAGTTGATGCAACAATATAAAAGATTCCTTGGTTCGGGAAGAATCGACTGACCTATAAAATTAATACATTTTATTGAAGGGTGAGGAAGCTATGGTAATGCATAATATTTGAAAATACGGTTTTTTATAGTAAAACTTATTTCTTCACCATAATTCAAAGTTGATGCTAGAATATAAAAGATTCCTTGGTTCGAGACGAATCAATTGACATGCAATATTAATACATTTTATTAAAGAGTAGGGAAGTTATGGTAATTTATATATTTTGAAAATCGGTTTTTTATGGTAAAACTTTTTTCATTAACATAATTTAAAGTTGATGCGAGAATAGAAAAGTTGTGTTAATTCAAGACGTGTTAACAAAATTTTGTGTATTATTTTGTAGTTTTGTATTTTTTGTAAATTTCTATTTTTAAATTGATCAAAATGAAGACTTTGGTTTGTCTATTATTCAAAAAAATAACTAATGCTTCCTCTATGAGGAAGCAAATACATTTGCTAACGGGAAGCAAAGTGCTTGTGAAATGAGCACCATATAATTATAAATACAAACAAAGTGGAAACGCTCGAGATCCAATTCACAGCTAGTTTAAATATTGTTTTATTTAAAAAAAATTGCATCATCAAAATTGAAGCGTAGTGTATGAAAAATTAAAACAGTTGGAAAGATTCTTTACTATCCATAACGTTTTTATAGAAATTATTTTATTTAAGGACTAGTAAAATTATTCTTAATTTTAGTTTTGCAAATTAAACGTGAATATTTAAAATTAAATTAACATTTTCTAAATAATGTTGAATAAAACCGCAACAAATAGAAATAGGGTAAAAAGATTAAGCAATAATGAAAGCAACTATTATGAAAATTTCATAAAAAATTATACAAATATTGCCGTCGAGCTCAGGCAGGAAGCGTGAATAAAGCAAGGCAGAATAGATTTAGTGCGTGTAAATAATTTGTTTTCACCAGTTTGAAGGAAAATAACTCGTAAATACCTTGGTGGGGCTGACATTGGATGTTTATCAGTTTCACAATTATATGATTATTCTTTCGATAACTTAAAAAATTTGGTTTAAAATTTACTTTTCTGCTGAAAATTCATATTTCATCATCAAGAAATGTATGCGAGATTCCGTGACTACAACTTTTAAAGAAAAGATATAATCTGTGATACACAAAGGTTTTGGATTATTATTGATTTTATATTAGTTGGTGTTTTTTGTATAGGCTTTAGGGTCTCTTAATAAAAATTACAAAAATTTCAGAAATTAAATTAATTTTATATTTTAATTTAAAAATCGCGTGAGACAAAAAAAATCGTGTTTGTTTTATGGTGTGCTTAAAATTATAAATATAATATTATATCATTATATATTTACCAATAGAATCAAGGAAAACGGCATAAGCGAGGAATACAACACCGCCGGTGATCCTCATTTTTGCTTATAATAGGTGACAGCAGATGAAAGTAAATAATGCTGATTTACAAAGAAAATATATTTTCTACAAGGTGTTTCCGTATATATACAAGAGGGCTCTCCATATTCCACTAGTTACTATCTCACTTGACCTCCTAAATTTAAGCCTGCATTTTAGAGAACAAATAGCGGCATTTGAAAAATTCTATTACCAGACGCTCACAGTTTAAACGAAGGTTCCAGAAAAATATATATTTATTGGTCCAACGTTATCTTTGCCAAGGTTTTCATTAACGTGCACAATTGTATGTTGGACTTATGTGTTAACGCTTTTCGATTTTTCCAATAAATAATAATAATTGTTATTCCGAGGCGTGTGATATCGGATAATTCAAAATTCTGCTTCAAAAAAATAGAAAAAATATGTATTTTACACCAAGAAGGTTTATTTTCTACCAAGCAAGACGAATTCTCCACAAAATACATTAATTTTTAAACAAAACAAAAAAAGAAGAATTTTTACCAAATTAGTTTCAGTTGCAACTAAGTAAATGAATTTTGAACCCAAAAAGATAAATTTTCAGAAGAGAACATTAATCTTTTACTAAAAAAACTTTCCAACAAAATACATAAATTATCCGTAAAATAGTTAAATTTTTAACCCAAGAAGACGAATTTTCGGGTGGAGGTAATATAAAATTTTTATGTTGAAAAATTCGATATAAGTTAATTTGTTTATAACCATTATTTATGACAACGATTTTTGTGTAATGTGAACTTCATTTGTCGAATTTTGGCAAGACACCGTTGTATCCAGGAAATAATGCTTCTAATTTCGTTGTTGAACTTATTAATTCTGTAAGAAGAAATAGAACTATGTAGGTGAATTTTAATATTTAGAATAAATATAGTGGAAATTACCCTAAAGCAGATAAAGATTAACAGTAGATCACCTCAATTAACGAGAAAACTAACCAAGTATATTGATTTTTTTCCTTAGTATAACGTTTCAGCAATGCACACAAAGAAAAAAAGGAAAAAAGACAGAAACATTTTTTTTGGTCTCACGCAAGTTTTAAATTAACCCAGTTTGTCAGATTGTTCATATACATCAGTCTGACATCTTATATCATCATTTTCCCACTTGAAGTTTCTACGCTTATGTGGAAATTGTTTTGCTCGAAATAGATAATGAAATTCTCATCATGCTAGATCGACATGAAAATCATTTTCATCTGACTTTTGGTTCATTTAAAATTAGATGCAGTGATGTGGGCGTTTCTGAAGAGGAGACAAATACAGCTGCAGTTACTTAATGAAAAAACATGAAAATAATAACTTCTTATATTTTCAATCACTGATTGAAGTAACTTGAAGTTCATGCAAAGTTTCTTTCTTAAGGACACAGACGCTCAGAAAAATCTTTGCTTGACCCGATATCAAAGATAGAAATAATTTGACTCAAATAAAATTTAATCGAGTTAAACAATGGTGTGATTAAATCCAACAAATTTTATTTTGATGAAACCAATTTTTTTTAATCAGCAATCTAAGAAATAATGAAAGATTCCAAAAAATGAATCAACTTTGTCACAATTACTGTTCACAATAGAAGAATTTGCATTTGCAGATCATAAAATTATTTAAATTCCAATTTTAGATTTTGAAAATTAAACAATTCTGAAATAATCATTCAGAATTGCATTATATACTACTGTGAATATTAAATATTAAAGAGTCTTCGATTGAAAATTTTTCAAATTAGAGAATTTTGAAAATTTACAATTAGAACTTATGTATACATTTTTTTTTAAATTATTATTTACAATTCTGTGATTTTGATCATTTGCATTTAAAATGTTTCTAATATGGAAAATTCAGAATTAAGAACTTTACCCTAGATTTCGCAAATATCAACATCTTCAAAATTCAAGATTTCTCAATTCTAAATCTTTAAAATTGTAGAAAAGCTTTTAATCTTACAAAACTAAAAAAACGGCCTTAAAATCTTCCAAATTCTTTTTCCTAATTTTTAGAAATCTTTTGAGATGTTTTAACATTTTTAAATTTTTTCTTGAAAATTAATTTTTTTAAATAAAATATCATAAAAATTTTTTCCAGGAAACTTTAGAATATTCTTCATTGTCTTGAAACGTTCCAAATTCCTAAAAAAGCTTTTATTTGTATTCGATGAAACTTTCGATATTTATCAATTAAATTAATAGATTTTAAATACATCCTGAAAAGCTGAATCATCCACGAACTTTTTTTGTAATCAACGTAACAGTTATTTTTCTCTTAGATTGTGATTTTAGGAATTGAAATAACTTTTTAAATAGTTTCTTATTAAAAAGAAATTGTTTGATCAAAATTGAAACGTAGTGGAAGAAAAATTAAAACAGTTTATAAAAAATTAGAAACTTGGCTCTACCCAGGTTATTTGTGGATTTTTTCTTAATCTCAGGGCCTTTAAAAATATTCAAAATTTTTGCTTCCATTCAGGAAAAGAGTCGTCATTTTCATTTGATTTCAAACAACAATGGCTCATTTTATGTTCTGAACGATTCTTTACTATTTACTACATCTTTTAAAGAAAAAGATGGATGAAATTAATTTTATCTTTTAATTTAAAAATCACGTGAGAGAAAAAAGAATAATCGAATTTGTTTTATAGTGTACTTGAAATTATAGATATAATATTATATTATTATATATTTACCAATAAAATCGAGGAAAACGGCAAAAGCGAGGAGTAGAGCATCGCCGGTGATCCTCATTTTTTCATATATTAGGTGACAGTAGACGACAGTTGATGATGCTGATTTACGGAGAAAAGGAATTTTCTGCAAAAAGTTTCCGTATATATACTAGAGGACGTCTTATATTCCACCTAGTCCGCTTTTTTTTACCCCCCCCCCCCCTTTGACCTCCTGCCTCCAAAAAATATCTGCGTCGTATATGGAAAGCTGCTAGTTACTATCTCATACGACCTCTTAAATTAAATCCTCGAAAAAATCATTTATTTAACAATCAAATTTCCTATAGATTTTCTATCATTTCCTTCTTTTCCTGCATGTAATAGAACAAATAGCGGCATTTCAAAAATCATTTCAACAGACTCACAGTTTAAACAAAGGTTCAAGAAAAACAGATCTTTATTGGTCCAAGGTTATCTTTGGCAAGATTTCAACTAATATTTATAATCGTATCATGGATTCATGTGATAACGCTTTTCAGATTTTTAAATAATTAATAATAATTGTTATTGAGGGGCGTGAACTGTTAAAAATATCTTGTTGAAATTACTTGGATCAAGTAAGTTCATTTGGCTCTATTCAATAATAAAATGTACTGAATAGAGCCAAGCAAACTATACTTGAACTATAAGGTTGTTTCCATTTCCTGTGCATATAGGGTGCAGTGGTGAATTTAAAACTGAATTATTTTGCAGGCTGATAACCATATGTTTGATACAAGATATTTATGATACGAAAGTCACCGATTTTAATCGTCGCATTTTTATATTTATATTGACCAATTAAAAGTCTTCATTTTCAATCATTGAATATTACTTTAAAAATCTACCATGGTTCCTGAAAAATTGAATGCTTTGAAATTCATTAACTGCAATCAGCTTTGCATTTTGTATTTCAAAGTACGATAATGTGAAATGTATTTTGAAAACGAATCACTATAATAATTTGGACTAAAAAAAATGATAGTAAATTCGTACAAAAATCCTGATTTCTTACAAATTCGGTAGAAGTGGAATACCTTCTTTTAACATAACTATGAAAATAAGAAACCGTAAATTTTTTTGTGAAATCATTCACCTCTTATAATCATGATGTGATGAAAATCAGGTAAAACGGGAACATGTCTTTAAATGTAACTATAAGAATAAGGAACCATTAATTTCTTAGCAAAATTACTCAACTCTTAAAATCTCAATTTTTTTAAATTAAATGAAGCTGTTGCATATCTTTGATCACAACTATAAAACAAGACAACCTTTAAATTGAACGCTTAGAATCTTAATGTGATAAAAGTCATGGAACGTGTCTTTGACAATAACTATAAAACTAAGAAACCTTAAATGTATTCGTGAAGTCAAAATGCTTGTTTTGGCACACGTGGCTCGCTTGTCTCCTGATTCTCCCTCAGCAACTGGATTGACCTACAAAATGACCCTGAAAAATGTATAATTCAAAGTATACAATAACAAATGTGTGTATGAAATGTTTACTAATTCAAGACGTTTGGCTGAAAGAAAAGGGAATGTCTTGGGGAAAATGGTCTCCTTGCGGATAATGAGTTCTAACTGAGCACTTTTCTGAAAAGCCACCAGAAGGGACAACGCTGCTCTATAGATTTTTAGGGTACTGTAAGATTTTATACTTCTCAAAACTTTTGTGAGAAATTGAAAAACAATTTTTGTTGAACTGTTAAACAAGGGAACTTCTTTTTCCTGGTAGAATTCCCACCATCATTTTATGGCTTTGCTATATTGTTTTAGTGTCCCTTCGGAGATGGATGTCAAAATTGTCATTGCAGAATCGTCTGCTGCTCCTCTTGCACTGAACGCCTGCCTGATAATCGTCCAGCTACCAGGGAAAGTGTCGCCCACGGCGGGTGTGTATCTCTGTAAGGACATGTCAAAAGACTTCGATTAGGTCTAAATATTACGGGCTCGGTTATCATCAAGGAGATAAAAATCGGATACCAGGGTTGAGTTGGCCAAAGTGGCGCAACTGCAATCCCCTCCGCTTTATCTACTTGAATTTTTCGTAAAACTCTCAGTAATAAAGAGAAAGGTGGGAAAGCATAGAAAAAATGACTGGACCAATTCATTGTGCAAGCATCTACTCCAACAGAGTATGGATCCCTATGCCACGATACGAATTTTTGACATTTAGCATTTGTCCGTGATGCAAAAAATTCTATTACCATAGGACCAAATTTTTTTTTATTTCCGGGAATGCCCAGGCTGCGAGCTCCCATTCTGTCTCACTCGGTGCAACTCTTGATTGCTCATCAGCTTCTACATTTTCTTCCGACCTTAGATACGAAGCGTGAACTCAAATTTGTGGACTCTCGCACCACTGCCATATGATTCTACTGAGCTTTGTGAGTTTTGGGGTTAACTCCCCATTCTGTTAACGTATGGGATTCCTGTCGGATTGTCCATTCTGAGAAGTACTTCACAATTTTTCTTTTCTTTTGCGAAGCATTTTAATCCAAAAAATGCTGTTCTCAGCTCTAAATAATTAATGTGGTGCTTTTGTTCTTCTCGGTCCCACCATCCGTGGACTTCATGACCTTTACAGAAATCACCCCATCCAGTAAGGGATGCCTCAGTAAATATTTCTTTCGCGTAGATTTCCTCTCTGATGGGATTACTAGAATTTTGTATATTACCGAACCACCAGCTTAAGTCCTCTTTTGCCTTGCTGAAAGTATCACTGACGAGTTACAATTTTCATTGGACCTTTTCAATGCCAAATATTTTTCTCTTTCCAGCCTTTTACTGTACAGCCGTCCGTATTTTACTGCTGTCCACATGCTGCGACGAGGGTGCCTATGAGCTGTGCTAGCTCTCTTATTTTCGATTTGCTTTTACCCTGAAAAGTTTTTACTCACGATATCAAATAGGGTGTCTCTTGATAGTTCCTCCCCTTTTAAAATTTCAGTCAGTGCTTGTCCAAGGGCACTTATACCGGTTGCAAGTTTTTTTCGATCTGTGACCCTAAAATCATCTTTTTTCTTGGCTGGCGGTTTTAGCCGAATCTCTGGATTGAGAGACGGAGCACCCATCATGGCACAATTTTTTGCTGGTGGATATTTTTCCATCAGTTATTTAAGGGACTCTTTTGGAAACCCTGATTTGAGGATTTTTTTCCATAATTCTGCCACTAGAGTCGACAATTGGCGGAGACAGCACTGCTTCTTTGAAGGTATTCTTTTTCATCCGGTCAAGTAGGGGATCTACTTTATCAACAGCCTGTTCAGTTTTCTTATCGCGCTCTTTGATGCGTTTGTCAGTCTTAACGACTGAGTTCTCTCTATCGGAGCTCGACTTGCTTCTCGAGCTGCGATTTTTAGATCGCGATCGACTTCTCGAGTCGGATGAATGAGAATTGCTACTTGAGGACCTTGAATTTTTTTTATCTGGCTCTCCTCTAGGGTGTAACGTTTCTCGCAGAAGCCGCGCATCACCTTTTTCGCAAGGAGGTCTAGATTCAATGCTTGAACTATGGCGGGACGTGCTTCTCGGGCGACGCCGCCTTTCGTCTTTTTTCCCCTGGAGTGTGACGTTTCACTCGGATAACGCGCACCATCCTTTTCTCGAGGAGACTTGGACTTCGAGCGAACCGGAGATCCCGACGATGAGCTGGACAATGAGCTGGACGATTAACTGGACGATGTCGAACTTGAACGCTTCCTGCGTTTCTTAGCACGTTTCACTTCCTTTTCTAGGTTTCGCAGCTTCTTCAAGATTTTTTCTTCTTTTTTGTGCTCCCTCTTCTTACCTCGACGATTTTCATCTTTATTTGGTGGACTCATATTCCAAAAACCACTAGATAACACTTTTTTTTCAATTTTCATTAGCGTTGGATGTGTCTCGGAACGCACATAACTACATAATGGAGAATCTAGGGAAGACGGACTAAGGCGCCATCTAATGCACAAGCATCGCAGGCAAAAAATTTAAATTCAAATTTAAAATAAAGTGCCGGAACGCGCAGTAACCGCGTTACTACATAATGTGATCTAGAGGACGAGGCAGCGAAGTACAATTACAAATGAGAATCGTTTGATTTTTGGATTACAGTTGTATTAAAATGCACTGAAGCTCTGGTTAAAATTTTGGAAAATTTCAGAGCTTGATAATCGAAAAATCAATGATTAAGAATAACATCGGAAATTTATCTTTTTTGATAGATATTTAATCTCCTTGGTTGTAAATTCAACTATTTGTATACAAATTCAATTTTTTGGTTTAAGATTCATGATTTTAGTTAGAAATTAATTTATTTGATTGAAAACTCGTCTTTTTTGGGCTGAACATTTAATTACTTTAGTAGAAAATGTATTTTTTTTATTGTAAATTAAACTTTTTTGTCAAAAATTCGCGCTTTTGGCTTAAAAACCTAATATTTTGGATGAATTTTTTTTCCATTATTGACTGAAAGATTTTCCTTGGTTTAATTCATCCGCTTTTGAATAAAAATTAAAATATTTTTTGTTGGAAATATCTACTATTACTCTTTTTGTTGAGAATTCATTTTTATCGAAGATTCATCACTTTGGCTGAAAATTGAACTATTTTATTTCGGTTTAAAATTAATTTTTTGTTTGAAATTCATTATTTTAACAGAAAATTTTACTGTTACTATATTATTGGTTAAAAATTGATCGCTTTTGGTTGAAAATTCATGTATTTTGTTGAAAATTGATTCTTTGTGGTAGAAAATTAATCTTCTTTGTCGATAATTCATCTTTTTTCTTGAAAATTCAATAGTTTGTTAGCAATTTATTCTCTCTCTTTACTAAAAAATCTTCATTAGTAAAAAATTCAACTCGTGTTGAACAGTCGTCTTTTTTTATTGAATTCTTTTTTTTTGTTAAAGATAAATTTTTTTGGTAAACGATTCATAATTTCAATTGAAAATTTATCTCCTTGTTCAAAAAATAAGATATTTTGTTGAAAAATCGTTTTTTTTTTTTGCTGAAAATAATTCTTCTCTACTAAAAATGTAAGTATATTTAAGTTGAAACTCTAACTATTTTGTTGAAAAATTGTTTTTTTCTTGAGAAATAATTTATTATACTTAAAAAGTAACTATTTTAGTTGATTATTTGATTATTTTAGTTAAAGTTCATCTCTTTAGCTAAACAATAATCTTTTTAACTATAAGTTTGACTGCTCAATTTTTTGGTGAAAAATTATATTTTTTAATAGAAAATTCGTCTGTTTTAGTAGAAATTGATCTTCTTGTTTGAATTTCAGTTGCTCTAGAAATTTGGATAATTTTACAAATTTTGAAATTTTTTGAAATGTTACAAATTTTAATAGTTTTGAAATTTTACAAATTTTAATAGTTTTGAAATTTTACAAATTTTGATAATTCTTCCAATTTTACAAATTTTAATAATTTTTGAAATTTTGATAATTTTACAAATTTTAATCGTAATTTTATAGATTTTGAAAATTTGAGACGTTTTTATAATTTTAGATATTTTGACAATTTAAGAAACTCAGAACGTTTCAGAAATCTTAAAGTTTTTGATAATTTGAAAAATTTTGAACATTTTAGAAATTTTGATAATTTTAGAAATTTGAATAATTTTCGAAATTTAAAGATTTCTGAACAATTTAACGTTTTAGAAATTTCAATAATTTTATAAGTTTGGCACATTTTAGAAATATTGAAAATTTTAAATTTTTGGAAGATTTGAGAAATTATGATAATTTTAGAAACTTGAATAATTTTAGAAATTTTGAACCTTTGATAAAATTCGTTAATACTAGAAATATTGATAAGTTTAAAAATTTTATACATGTTAGAAATGTTGAACATTTTAGAAATTTCAGAAAATTTGGGAAATTTGAGAAAATGTGAACATTTTAGAAATTTTGAAGATACATACGGAAATTTAGGTAATCCAAAGCTTTCAAAATTTTTGGAAATTCTGACTCTTCATATTTTATTTAAGGGGGTATTTCTATTTGACCGAGCTTTTTTCAGGTGTTTTTCAAAAATTCATAAAAAATACAATTATTAATATTTTTTAATGGAAGTTTTTTTATATTTTTAAGCAGATCTTGAACTAGAAAAATACATGGTTGCCAATTGAAAAAAATAGGGGCGCTGTAGAATTTCAGAAAATGTGTTCCGGAAACGACACCCTTACTTGGCTGACATGATTCAGCTGCTCCAGGTCATCCGAAATAAAAAAATCGAAGAGATTCTTAAAATATACGAGTACGGCTATAGCCGGGACGGAAACAAATGGAAAATATTGAACATCGTATTGGGGAAGGAAAACCTATTTGAGACGAACAATGACTCTATTATACACATTTATGACCTGCCTGCGGTCACAGCCGAGGTGGCCCTCCACAGCGTGCGGCTGAGTACTCTCCGCTCTGCGCAGTTGAGCCTGCTGCAGCTTCGTTAAAAAGTCTGGAACAAACAAATCCGTTTGCGTACAAATTCCACGTACTATATAATATCAAAGAATGAAAAAATAAAAAAATCGATTTTTTGGTCCAGTTAAATAGAAATACCCTCTTAGGACATGGCTGACCAAAGAAGGTCACTACTACTTGAGAAGGCGCCGCTCGCTAGTATGGTGCTAATGACTTTTTAATTCGATAACTCACACAATTTTGACATGCAAACGGCAAAAGTGAGTTTCCAAACGCGACCAAACGACATCCAAACGATTGGTAAAAGAATTTTTGAAAAAAATTAAAATTTGTTGTGCAACTTAAAGTTATCATTAGCACTCAAAATTTGAAAGCTCAATATCTTTTCGAGTTTTTCCATTAAAAGTTGGATATTTTATGGCTGTTGTGCTAACTTTAGGGACAGTGGAATCGTGGAATTAAAAAAAAGTTGACTACACTCTAATTCTCATAAGAATTCCATTCTTTCAGATCCCAACTTTGTCCGCGTTTTTGTATGTATTCATAAATTTTAATTTACGTAAAATCTGTAAGTTTCTGGATACTCAAAAAAAAAATTTCCAACTGTTTTTAGAAATATTTTTTTCTAGTTACAGAATTTTAGGACCTTAAAAACGCTTTTTATGGCCAACCGTTTAATTAATTTCAAAAATATTAAATTCGATATCTCAATTCGTGTGAACGTAAGTTTTTTTGTTACGAAAAATGTCGGTCAATTATGAAACTGATAACTACAACAATTAATGTATTCCTACGTACAATAATGTATCAAAAATGGGAATTAAAGAAAAATTGAAAATAAAATTTCTATTGAAAAAAAATCCCTTTTCCATTGCCTATTAACAAAAATCTCTTTTCATACATAGAAATGAGAGCTTATAGAAATTCTTTTAATATTGTACTCAAATTTATGTGATCATTGTTATTCTCATTCTATATTTTGAATAACCCAAAAATAAAGTTTTTTTTATTCATAACACGTAAAAAAAAGTTTGAGAGTTCCAGAAGTTCTGATCAAATTATTAAACAACTGGAAATTTCAAAAAAGTTTTGGTTGATCCGATTGATTTGAAGCATCAGAGTCCCACTGTAATGTTTTGTCATCTCAAACTGTCAAGTATTGACGTGTGAATTTTGGAAAACTATGTTTTACGTGAACAGTTAATGTAATATTTATAAAAGTAGGTGATTTTCTGTTGAATAACTTCATCGTATGTCTGTTTGTGAAACTGCGCCGCATGCGTTATGCGCTATACGCAAAAGTGCGTGCTTCCCACTTGAAGAGTTTTGCGAGGTTTTTGTTGCAAAAAGTGATGTGTTTTTCGATGCTGCTGCCTTCGAATGGTTTGATCCAACGAGCGACGGAGTATCTGGACCGATTATTCAAGAGAAAGCCCTCCTTTCAAAGGAGATACTCAATGGCCCACAAACGTTCAAAGTACGTAAGCAGAAAACACATTTATTTTAACGTGTAATAGCAAACTTTCTTCCTCATTTTCATTCAATATTTAGTATACCCTCGTCTCCGTATTAGAAAAACTTAGGGCCACCGACAGCCCCAAAGCTGGCACTAACTCCGGGGTTCACTGTATTCTTTAAAGAGAGGAAAATATGAAAGTGATTTTTAAACTTATTAACTTATTATTGAACTGCACCATTGCAGGGACATCATCTAACCTGCGTATAGCCAACTGCAAATGCTGCGAATTTGACTTACAACAAGTACACTTATCAGAATTTGAATTTTATATAATTTGATTTGGAACATTTTCAAAAAAACTGCATAAGAATATTGCGATTAATTTGTTGTGCAAGCATGCAAAAGAAATCTACCTACAGAAATAATTAAAGAAATTAAATTTTGTTTAGTTTTAATAAATAGACAACCGTGTTAGCATTTTATTCTATACTTAAATGTTCCTAAAGAAAGATAAGAAATTTTGTAATATACACTGGAAACTGGATTCAATTACGGTTAGGGGAATGGTTTGCAGTGGCCTTGTTACTATTTCCAGGGCTTCTTTCATCAGAAAACTGCGGGAGCCATCAGTTCTAGGAATATAGTAAACCCAAGGTAACTAGTTCAAGTTCCAATGCATCGAAGTTTTTGGCAATAGTTATTAAAACACAAGCAAAAGCATTTTCATGTGTCAGTTGTCAAATTAACATGATAGAAAAAGTCGCGGAACAAAAAGAAGCGTGTTCAGCGAGCGGAAACATAGGAGCATCAATGTGGATAAAATCAATGAAAGAATGAATAGTATATTATTATAGTTAATTTGTTTTTATTTAAAATCATGATTAGAATTTACCGCCAACAAGTCACAAATCAAATCTCTCTCAGCTTTCGCAGACATTCCATTCAAAACAAGGCGAAGATGATGGGTAGTTTATGCATTTCTCAAGATTCCACAATTAGTTTGTTTTGTTTACGGAAGATTCTTTTTTCTCACAAATCCGGTACACCTTATACGACACACCCCATATTTTCACCGAATCCACAGTCAATCGAGGTCCCCCCAGGAAAATACTCTGCTGATTCTACACCACAGCGGCTGCGCTAATATCTCAAAATATCTACACTATCATTCACCTAAAATATTTTTGTAGTACACAAGGAAAATCGTAGTAAAACTCGTGTATAGTACAGCTTACTTAAGTTCTACCTGGCACTGGAGCGAATTATACCTGGCTATGCAATTTTAGGACAGTAAATGTTAAAATACCTGGAGCTTTCGTCAAAACCCTACTTCTTGTAAAGCCAGTATACGGATGATCCGCAGATGTTCCACTTTTCTCCTTGTATTCTCATTATTCTCAGGTGATTATAAGATTTCTCCTCTAATCAATCGTCAGCAGTTTCTTAATTTCTTAAGAAACTGCTCATCATTTTGGAAATTATTTCTCCTTAGATTGCGAAATGATTACACACGATTACTCTTACATATATGTATATGATTCTGTACAGCAACTTATTAAATCTTTCGTTTCATATTCAAGAAATTTTTGATCTTCTTTTGTATACATATAATCTCATCACCGCGGATTTTGTCATCACAGGTGTTGCCTTATGTAATTGCTGACGAGATCAATGTGTCTCATTGTTCTCTTTTCATAATCACAATGAGAGATATTATTGTCAAATGAATTAAAAATATTCACAGTGATGCATACAACAGTATTAACTAACATTGCATCTTCAGGCGGAAGAATTGATCCTGTCGTTACAACAAAACCTTATGTGATACTAATCTGTCTTTGCAGAATCATGAGCATTGATGTCTTATTAAG
Organism: Andricus curvator; assembly: GCA_932195095.1. Lineage (NCBI taxonomy): Eukaryota > Metazoa > Arthropoda > Insecta > Hymenoptera > Cynipidae > Andricus > Andricus curvator. The sequence goes on along the minus strand of CAKNYM010042245.1, from coordinate 12,205 downwards.
TACCTTATCTTGAATGCCGTTTTCGATTAGTGATACTATTGTATACCTTCTTATATACATAATTGTATCGGAACCTGACTAGACGAATGATTTTTGGACTGGTTGTTTCACCTCTGTCTAAATGTAATAGTCCCACGTCCTCGACTTCATTTGCTGCAGCGGTTGCACGTATGGATGCTAACTTGTGTGCATATAGGCTTCCTTGACTGTTCGATTTTGGTACGTTTGATGCAGCAATTCGATCGCGCGCTACAACAATTGACAAGTGACGGAATGGACCCAAATTGTGAAAATCAGTAGCAGACAGTGCTTCCCACTGGTTGCTTCTTGTGTCAAATACGATAAATACATTTACACCGTGGTCAAGCAGAGTGCATGGCGCATAAATAAAATCCCCCCACCGCGATCCAACGATGACATGACCCCTTGTTAAGAAAGTTGTACCCGGATGGAACATGTTTGCCATGCCATTGTAATGTTGGAAATCATGGAGATTATTAATGTTACCGGCAAATACTTTAATAGGAGGCAAAACACCGCTGTATCCAGGAAATAACACGGCAAAAGTGGTCGTTGAACTTATTAATTCTGTAAGAAGAAATAGAACTATGTAGGTGAGTTTTAATATTTAGGATAGATATAGGGGAGATTACCCTACAGTAGATAATGATTAACAGTAGATAACCTTAATTAACAAGAAAAATAACCAAGAATGTTGATTGTTTTCTTTAGTATAATGTTTCAGCAATGATAGACACATAGAGAAAAAGGAAAAAGACAGAAAGTTTTTTTTGGTCTCAAGCAATTTTTGAATTGACCTAGTTTGACAGTTTATTAGTGTATGTCACTTAGATATCTTGTATAATTATTTTCCCTCTTGAAGTTATTACGCTTGTGTGAATATTGTTTTGTTCGAATTAGATAGTAAAATTCACAACATGTTAGATATTCTTAATTTTATATGTAATTAAGTGTAGTGAAAGATTAAATTGCTCAAAGCTCTGTAGGCATTGAGGTACACATTCTCAACGTGCCACTCGCGCTACGCACTCGATTATTGACAGACATTTTAAACTGTATACTAATTTGCCGAATTACCTCACATTAAAGAGCTAAAATCCTTTCTTCAGACATTCTTCCCTATCTATCGTTGTTATGCTAAAAATAGGATTTTTGTTTTCATATTATATTTGATAGATGAAACAAAATATCCTACAAGTCTTCTTTTAGATTTTTTACGTATCTCGCGTCTTTTGGCGTAATATTTGAATTTTCGATTTTTCGTATGGTAATTTCGATAAATGAAACCAAAATAACAAGTCCTATCAAAAATGGTTCAGAGGATTCGATTAATAGAACCGAAATGACAAGTCCTATCAAAAGATAGTTTGCAAAATTCATTGTCTCATGACAGAATTTTGGTGGGTGTGATTTACAAACCTCCTAATGCTTCCTACTGTAGGGAACTTGAGACTAACATTTTTGACCTTATACCAAATTATAATAACATTGTACTTACTGTTGATCTAAACACAAATCTTAATGCCACCAACAATTTAACTAACTATTTAAAATCAGTAGTGTTCTCCGCCGGATTATCTATAGTTCTCCGTAATACCACGCACCACACCGATTATTCTAGTACATGGATTTACATGATGATTGTTGATGATCTAGACAAGGTAATTTCTTCTACTCCTTTGATCCCTGCTCTGGTATATCTCCTCTATCTATACACAAGCTCACAAATGTAAATGAAGCCGAATTTCTCGAGCACCTCTCTACTTATGATTGGAAAAGAATTTTTATTGAAAAAGATGTGAATAGAAAGGTTGTTTGTCTAACAACATTTTTATCTTTAGCTTTTGACAAAGCGCCTCTTCATACCCTTAAAGCAAAAAAGAAGTCCACTCCTTGGATTACATCTTATATCAACGACTTAAAGAAAGAAAGAGAGAACAAACGTAGATTGGCTAAAAGAACAGAAGATAGTATTATGCAAGCCGAATTTCGTAAATTGAGAAACTTAGTTCAAACTAAAATCAGGGATTCATACAATCAATATAATTACAATTCTATTAAAAGCAGGATTAGAAATGGAAACATCTGGTTTCAATAAAGACGACTTGGACTTATTCCTCCAAAACACTTGGCTCCTGATAACAATTTTTCCCCGCAGATCTTTCAACAGCCTTTACCACAAAATCCACACTCCTTGCAAACAGCACTCCTCCCTCGTTCGCAGTTCCTTTTACTTTTGATGATACTGAATTATTCTTTTCTAACATGTCGCAAGAAACCCTAATTAAAAAACTCTTAGAGGTAAAATCGAATGCCCAAGGTTCTGATGGTATTTTAATTAAAATTATACGCTTAGCTTCACCAGTCATTTGTCCTATTCTCTTGCATATCTATAACGCATCTCTACAGGTGGAAATATTTCCTGATACCTGGAAAGAGGCGATTATTCGCCCTGTTCCTAAAATATCTAACACTACCTCTCCAAAAGATTGCTGCCCGATATCCATCCTCTGTGCCTTGTCTAAGCCTTTCGAACGCATTGTCCATCAGCAACTTCCTGCACATATTGAAACTAACAATCTAATGGACCCAATGCAATCTGGGTTTTGTGCCAATCATAGTACTCTTACAGCTACACTTAAAGTAACTTCTGACCTTAAACTGACAATTGATAGAAGGGAAATAACGGTTGTTGTCCTTTTTGACTTTTCTAAGGCGTTTGTTATAGTTAAACATAATTTCCTATTGACTACTCAAATCACTTCACCTCTCAAATATAGCTGTTAAATGGTTTCAATCTTATCTTAGTAATCGTTCTGAAAGAGTACAAATCAGCAATGACGAGCGTTCTGATTGTGGGGAGGTTAAAAGTGGTGCCCCTCAAGGTTCCACGCTTGCACACACTCTATTTAATATTTATACATCTGAACTTGGTAGTGAACTTCGACACTGCAACTATCACAAATATGCTGACGACTTCAAGCTATACCTCTCCGGGCCTATTGCGACTCTTAAGAGCTTACTTCAAAAGGTACAGGAGGATATTGATTTGGCGGTGCAGTCGGCCTTGACAAACGGTCTCACTCTCAACCCTGCTAAAACTGAGGCTTTAATCATAGGACCTTCTTCTTCTCCTTCACTTGCAACCTTGCCTCCTCTCTTGATCGATGGGCGTATCATCCCCTTTGTGGATTCTGTGAAAGATTAAGGCTATAGTCCTAATCGCTCTCTTACTTGGAATTAACAAGTTGCTGATATTTCAAGGAAAACCTTGAAACAATGAAGACATTAGGCCTACACTGGCTGCCAACTACAGACAATTTCCACTCTTCTGCTTGTGAAGTGAAATCCACATCAAGAAAAAGAGCAATATTATCAGTTATTGCTCGGTTTCATGATCCTCTCGGCTTACTAGGCCCAGTAATCATCAATGCAAAAATGATAATGCAGGAAACTTGGAAATTGGATATAATTTGGGATAACTCTGTTCCTGATGAATTAAAGTCAAGATGGTCGGACTACTTGGCAGACTTAGGTAACATCAAGTTGGTTCGAATTCCAAGAAGAGTCATTTGCGACAACGCCGTTCAAGTTAATCTTCACGGATTTTGCGACGCGTCTACAAAAGCATATGGCGCTTGCGTTTATATTCAGAGTTTTTACAACTTTGTACATTCATTGACAGCATTACTATGCTCAAAATCTTAGGTTGCACCAATCAAAGAAATTTCACTACCTCAAATGGAATTGTGTGGAGTATTAACATTGGCAAGATTAATGCAACACGTGGAAAAGGCTCTAGGACTTCAATTTGAGAACACATGTGCCTGAACGGATTCCATGATTACTTTGGCATGGATACCAGGAGACGCAGCAAGATGGAAGCCCGTTGTGTCAAATCGAGTTCTGGAGATCCAAAAACTAATTCCAGTACACAATTGGCATCACGTGAAGGGAGAAAACAATCCAGCAGATCTGGTATCTCGAGGTACTTCAGTTTGTAATTTGGAAGATCACAAATTGTGGTGGAATGGACCTAATTATTTGGAAGAGGAACTTCCACTGATAATATCAAAGAATGAATTTGAGGACAACACAGATATTCAAACGGAAATTTACAAGGAAAAAAGAAGATCTATCAAGGCACATGTCCTTTCAGAGCCTCCTGAAGATATTCTCTTGAAACTCACAAAGGATAAGTCTTCACTAACAAAAATTCAAAGAACTGCAAGATGAAAATTGCAGAACGAAACACTTCTGCTTTAACAACTGCAGAGTTACAAAGATTTTTGGATTTATTAGTAAAAAGTACACAGAGGGTGTATTTTAATGATGATATCAAGAATCTAGAGAGCAGGAAGGAATTGAAGTCAAACAGCACACTTTCAACATTGTCACCATTTTTAGATGAAACCGTCCTTGTCAGAGTGGGCGGCAGATTATCAAGGACAGATTGGACTTTTTCCAGAAAGCAACCGATTCTTCTTCCAGCGAAAAGTAAATTAATATTATTAATATTTGAACAAGAGCATCTTAGATATTTGCACGTTGGGCCCCAAGCTTTGCTGTCAGCAGTTCGTCTACGTTTCTGGCCATTGAATGGAAGGAATTTAGCTCGACAAGTCGTACACAAATGTATACGTTGCTTTCGCAACAAGCCACCTAGAATGAACCAACTCATGGGACAGCTACCACAGGAACGAGTTCAACCAATTCGTCCATTTTTTGTTACTGGAGTTGACTACGGTGGTCCAATTATCACTTTAGCCCACCAGGGTCGTGGTAGAAAGACAGAAAAATCTTACATCGCACTTTTTATTTGCTTCGCCACTAAGGCAATCCACCTAGAAGCAGTCTCTGCGTTGACATCAGATGCATTCATAGCAGCGTTACGAAGATTCGCAGCTAGAAGGGGTCCTCCTCAAAAGTTGTACAGTGATAATGCAACGAACTTCACAGGTGCTGATCGAGAGCTCAGAGAACTTCACAAATGTTCAAAAAAGGAACATGATTTTCTCAACGATGTCTTCATTCAAGAAGAAATTCAATGGAATTTCATACCACCAAGATCGCCGCACATTGGTGGATTATGGGAAGCAGGAATAAAGTCTTGCAAGCATCATTTAAAACGTGTGATGGGTTCTACGTTACGCACCTTTGAAGAATTTAGCACTTTATTGACACGAACAGAAAGCTGCCTGAACTCAAGGCCAATTTGTCAACTTTCATCAGATCCTAATGACCTTGAGGCCTCAACTCCAGGGCACTTCTTAATTTGAGAACCAATCAAAAGTATACCAGATGTAAACTTAATCAATATTAAAACAAATCGGTTAAATAGGTGGCAGTTATGTCAATCGATGGTTCAAAATTTCTGGAATCGATGTTCTCGAGAATATGTCTGTTCTATGCAACCTAAATCCAAGTGGCGAAAAATTGAGGAAGGGCTTGAGGTCAACGATATGGTAATTATCCAAGATGATAACATTTCACCAACGAAGTGGAAACTTGGAAGAATAACTGAAACTCATCCAGGAAAGGACGGGATAACACGTGTGGTTACTGTGAAGACTCAAAATGGACAATTTAAACGGTCTATCGTGAAATTATGTAAATTAACGACGAACAGCGATTAAAATTAACCGTTGTTAATTTAATGGGCGGGATGTTTTGTGCGTACTTTGGTAATTTTAAATTTGCCTCCTTTTTCCCCTACTTTACCTGCGATTCAGATTTACCGACTTTTTTTTTATTAGCGTAGTAGAATGTCGGGAAAGGTTAGTCGAATAAATCTTGGTTTGTAACAAAGCTTATTATTGAGAATAAAATTAGGTATTTTATAGAAATCAAGTTGAATTTATTTAGTATTCTTAATCGCAAACAATTCCTGAATAATAATGATGAGTAAGTCTCGTTCAGTAGACGTTCAACCAAGTTGGCGAGCGGTGTGTCGCGAAGTCTTGCCAACTTGGTAAAATGTTTTTAAACAATTTTCAAGTTTTTATAATATCATACGTCTTTCATATCGTATTTTTGTATACTAATATTGCTTACATATTTTTTTCTTTATATTATTTAATGAATTGACTTTATGTCTGTCTGACTTGAAACATTTTACATGGGATGTTTGAACTCTTTGTATAGGTATGTTTTTATTAATGTTTAAATAAGTGGACGTTTTCAAATGTTTTAATCTGTTGTTAAACAAAATTTGTCTTACTAATGAAATACTCATCATGTTAGAGTAATTTCTTTTATTTACAAACTTAATGTATTTGATTTTTCAAAATTCTCATTCAACTAAACTTTCTTTACATGATTATATTCTTTACCTTAGTGTATGTTAAACGATTTTTGGTTTTTTGTATTTTTTCAGAATTTGACTATAATAAATTTATTCCAGAGGGTTTAATATCAGGACCAAAGCGTTTATTAATAACTTTGTTTTTAATTTGAATGACCTTTCTAATCGAAGACTGATCAAGGATTTAGTTCCTGAATAATAACATCTTTTATCATAAGTCTCTTTTTCAGCGAAATATTTAGTCCATGACAAAATGACCTTCTTGTTTAAATTAATATCAATATTTATTATTTTTTCCTATTTGAAAATTCGAAGAAATGCTAAAATTTTCAGAAACACCCACATTTCTCCAGCATTACTTTGAGAGAAGATAGTTATGAGCAGTGATACATTTTTTAAATAATTTTTTTGTTACATTTTATTCATGATCACAATACTCTAATTAATTTTTTCTGAAAAAGACCTTCTTCTTTCGCTCCGCTGGGAATCGAACCACAGAACTTCTGATTTTCGGTCAGGTGCTTTCTCATTAAGCTACTAGAGAGATCGAGATAAGAAACCTTTTTCAGAAATACGCGCATTATTATGCTGGATGGTACAAATGAAAATTTTCAAGGAATCTGTATTATCATTAGAGCATAACAGAAATTTTTTACGTCTTTTCCAGACTAGATGGAGTTATGAATTGAAAGTTATTTGAATTAATTTTTTCTGAAAAAGATCTTCTCCTTTCCCAGCGAAGAAAGGAGTTTGACTTTGTTTGACCCTATATCAAAGCAAGAATTTATTTCATTCAAACCAAAAATTTCTGAGTGTATAATGCATATGTAAAAAATTATGAAAAATTCAAAAAAAATAAATCAACGTTGTCATTTATACTGTTCACAATTAAAGAATTTCCAATTTTAGATCTACAAAATTGAATAAATTTCAATCTTAATTCCTAAAAATTAAACTATTCTGAAATAATCATTCAGAATTGCATCATATTCTACTATGGACATTAAATATAAAAAAGTGTTAAATTTAAAATATTTAAACATCAAGATTTTTAAATTCGAAATCGTTAAAATTAAAGAATTTACAATTGTAAATCTTCAGAATTACACCATTCAAGAAAAAGTTCAAAATTAAATGCATTTGAAATAAAAAATATAATTGCAACTTTTTCAAATTGTATAATTTTTAATCTTTGAAATTGACGATTTTTTAATTTTGAATATGTACAAATAAAAGTTATGCAAGTTTTCCGTTTAGAAATTGAAAATTCTGTAATTTTGATGATTCAAATTCCAAATTTGTTTAATTTGGTACATTTTGAATTGAAAACATGATTTTTGTTCTTGAGAATCATCAAAATTTAAGAATTTTTATTTATACATCTACGAAATTAAAGATTTTTCAATTTTTAATCTTCAGAGTTGTAGAACTCTGCATAGCAAATTTCTCAAATTGATAAGGTTTTAATCTGGAATGATTGTAATTAAAAATAGTGCATATTTCAAGTTTTATAATTAAAAATTCTTTAATTTTGATCACTTAAATTTGAAAAAGATTCACAATTCTTCCAATTTTCCTGACAAGTTTTTAATCTTACAAAACTGAAAAAAACTGCTCAAGAATATAAAAATCTTCCATATTTTTGGAAATCATTTGAGATGTTTCAAACATTTTTTAATTTTCTCGTTAAAATGAATTTTTAAAAATAAAACATCATTCTAAATTTTTTCAGGAATCTAAAGAATATTTTTTATTGTCTTGAGGCCTTTCAAAATCCTTAAAAAGCTTCTTACTTTTTTTTTGAAAACCTTCTCTTGAAAAATCTGCATTTTGTTAAAAAGATTCTAAATATTCTGAAGCTTAATTTTTACCAACATGTTTTATATTCCTGCAAAGTTGAAAAAATTTATTTGAACTAGAATTAATATATAAGGAAATAGTTATAAACAATAATAATTTGTTCAATAAATCATATTTGCTAAATTGCATTACCTATTACCTTAATTATTATTTTTTTACAGTAGCAATATAAAATTAAGTAACAATTATTTTTCACTTGTAAAAATAGCTTTATATTACATTTTACTATTTTGTTGAAAATTCGTTTTTTATATTAAATTAATTTTTTTTAACTGAGAATTTAACTATTTTATTTTTGATTGAATATTCATCTCTTTAGTTAAAAAATGGGCTATTTTGTTGTTAATTTGTTTTTTCTTTGCATAAGAATTATTTTTTTTTTTTACTAAAAATTTAACTATTCCAGTCGAAGCTCGAACTATTTTGTCGAAAATTCCTATTTTTTTTTGGTTGAGAATTATTTTTCTCTCAACTGAAAATGTAAGTATTCTAGTTGAATATTCCATAATTTTATTCCAGTTGAAGATTCATCATTTTAGTTAGAAATTTATCAGTTTGGTTCAGATTTTTTTTTTTTTTTGCTTAAAGTGGAACTATTACATGAGAATATTTCATCATTTTAGTAGAACATTCATCTCTAGGGTTGAACATTAATTTTTTCAACTGAAAATTGAACTATTCAATTTTTTTTGATCAAACATGGGTTTTGCACATCTTCAATTTTGCAATTTTGTAATTGCAAAATTTGCTATGTTTTTTAATAGAAATAATGAAATAATATATGGAAAAATATGAATGTGTTACTTTTCGCAAAAAAAATATTTAAAAAATTTCATTATTGTTTCGGGCCACATCTTTAAAGCTTTTTTTATATATTATAGATAGATAAAAACTTTATTTTTATGTGATATGAAGTAATATAAAATAACAATAATAATGATCATACAAATTTAAGTCCAGTATTGAAAGAAGTTCTATAAGATTCAATTTTTATGTATGAAAAGAGATATTTGTTGATAGATTATAAAAAAAGCATTATATATATATATATATATATATATATATATATATATATATATATTTTCTGGAATTGTGCATTAACGCCATGTGATCCTTACCCGATTCCTACCTTACCGACATATTTTTACAATGACTAACTTCCAAACGAATTCGGATAGGGAGCTGAAAATTTTAAATCTTATATAAAAGGCACTGAGGAACGTTTTTATGGTTTTTATGGTCTCAATTCGTGTGGACGTAAATTCTTTCAAAAGAATGTCGGTAAAGTAGAAAACTGGTAAGTAAAACAATCAATGTATTCAAAACGTAAAATAATTTTAAAAAATGGGAATTAAAAAAAAGCAATTTTTTTGATAAAAATTGTAAGTTTAGAAAAAAATTAGCCTTTTTTTTTATGTCCTTAATATTGACGCAATATGGCCGCCCCGATGTAAACAAGTTTGTACAGGGTAGGGAAAAATCCTTTTTTTCATCATCTTTCAACAAATATCTCTTTTTATACATAAAAATTAAGTCTTACCAAAATTCTTCAAATACTAGAATTAAATTTATCTGATCATTATCAGTATTATTATTCCATATTTTAAATAACCTAAAAAAAAATTTTTTTATTTATAATACATAAAAAAAGTTTAGAAGATGTATGTGGCCCAAAACAGTATTTTAAAAAATTCTTTTGCCGAAAAATAACACATTTATATTCTTCCATATATTTTATCATTTCCATTAAAAAAGATATTACATTTTTCAATTACAAAATTTTGAGTGTTCCAGCAGTTCTGATCGTATTTGCTTACGTGTCAACAAAAATTTAAAAACTGAATTCAGCAAATTTTGAAAATAATAATTCTTCATTTCAAAAATCTCCAAGCCTAACTTTCAAACCAATGAAAAAGAAATTTTCAAAAAAGGAGTCCAAAAAGACGAATTTCTGGCAAAACTAAATAAAAAAGAATTTTCAACATTCATTTTCAACCCAAAACAAAGTGATTTTCATTGAAAACTGAAAAAATGTTTAGCGAATTATTAATTTGGAAAAAATTCGAGTAAGCTTAAGATCTATTCAGAAATTTTGAAAAGATTGCAAAATGATATAAAAACTGAAAAGATTTCAAAACATTTAAAACAAAACGTACATTTTTGAAGATTCTGAACACAACATTTAAAAGCTTTCTAAGCATTTTCAAAATAGAATCTGGAAGGTTTTGAAGCAATTTTTTTGAGCTTGCCGGATTTTAAAAAAATTACAGGAAACATTCAAGTTTCAAGATAATAAATAACAAAATTTGCATTAGATTCCTGGAAAATTTTTTTATGATTTTTTAAAACAAATTTTTAAGCGAATATTAAAAAAGATTTGAGAACAGATTTCGATGTGTAAATTAATGTTTCTAGCTTAAAATTACGTAAAATTATTATATATAATTTTAAAAATTTATACATTTTTTGATTGATTCTTCAATTTCGCATTATTAAGAATTTTGGCTCAGAATTTTTTTCTTTATCGACTGAAAAATCTTTCTTGGTTAAGAATTCAACTCTTTTTATAAAAATTCCTTTTTTTTTTTTTTTTGGTTTGAAAATTAGTCTTTTTTGTTGAGGCTTAAGTTAATAAAATGAAAACAGAAGTGCCGGTAGTAAGACGTCTGGGGACAGTAATATGAAACATATTATTTTTGAGAGGAAGAATAATTATTTTCGAAATTTTCCGAATTCAGTTTTAAATTTTTTTCGGTACTCAAGCAAACGCAATTTTCAGTTTTGGTCTCTGTTCAAAATTTCTAAAGTTAGATTTGAAAAACGACATTTTTGAGATTGTCTCCATATTCTGCTTCTTATGTGTTAAAATATTATTTTTAATAAACTTTTATAAACAAATTGGTTGAGTAGTAAAAAAAATGTATGATGTTTGTTAATGAGTTTCCAAATGTGGCCAAATTTTAGCTTCCGGAATTTCCCAAGTTAGGTAAAATATTGCAGCAATAAATTAAAGCTACTGCAGTGGATTTGAGTCAAATATTATAATATATTTGTTTATAAGAATTAAAGAATTTCAAGAATTTAAGAGTTGTAATACATTTTAAGAAACTTCCATGGATTTTAAATATTTTAGGGTATTCTAAAACACTCCAAGGAATTTTTGAGAGCTATAAACAACTTCAGGGGATTTCAAAGTATTGTAAATATTCTAAGGTATTTTGAAGGATTTCAAGAAAGTTTAATGAGATTTAAACAATTTTGAGAAATTTTAAGGGATACTAGTAGTCTTGCGCGCGCCAAGGCGCGCGCCTATTAATTTTTTATGTGAAAAAGAATGAGCCAACTACTTATTTTTTCTATGATATTTATATTTGATTAATGTCACAAAATATTTGTATAAAATAATTAGAAGGCACCAAGTATGATGTTTTTACCCTCCAATAAGGAGCTCCTTTTCATTTTTTTCTCTGTTGAAGGAGTAATAAATAGATTTCTCATAATTTATTTCTAGGTAAATTCTCCCATCTTTATCATCCGGAAAGGATTCTGAATATAATCATAATTCAATTTATTGTAATTTACTCTTCAAATTAGTTTAAAACTTAATTTATTTGTAAATTATATTGCCGTAATGAAATTTTCCATTTTACATATTAAAAGAAATATTATTTATAAAATAAATTGTGAATTGTTCGTTATAGCATGTATATGAGTATATGAATTTCAATTTGATAAATGCTACGAATAATATTAATTTTTATTATTATATAAGTTGTACAAAATTTAAGAAAATGAATGATACATAGAATAATGGCAGTAATTGCCAATCTTTCAGTTTTTAAGAAATATCATAACAAATTTGTAAGTTGTCTATTTGCTCGGCAATTATTGTCTTTGCTCAATAATAATCCATTTGCCACTGATATTTTATTATGCATTGAGAGATGCGAAAAAGTAAAATGTATTTTAGTATAACTTTTTTATACTTGAACATTTTTATCGAATCTGTTGTTGTTTACG
>CAKNYM010042243.1:0-15033 GCA_932195095.1 Andricus curvator | reverse complement strand
TGTTTTCTTGCTCAACTTATAATATCAAGAGAAACGTTTTTCCTCGGTACTTTTTCTATCACATTTTATCCCTCAAAGTTTTCTATAACGTTCTTCCTCGGATATTTCCGAGTAACATTTTTACCTCGCGATTCTGTTTACCTTTTTTCCTCCGGACTTTTTGGGTTACTATTTTTCCTCGGAACTTTTTCTTTACTGTTTTTGCTCAAAACTCTCTGAGTCACATCTTTCCTCTAAGGGCTTCATATATGAAAAACATACAAGAAGGAAGCTTAATGATGCGCACTGCGAGGTTAAATTGGTTAAATATTTATTTTCAGCACTGCAAAATGAATTTATGCGACTGAATTCTTATTTCGGTTACTTATATATTTTACATACGCATTGTTCTTCAAAACGAATTATCTCTTCCAATGATATGAAAGAAACTGTAGGTAAGAAAAGTGAGGTTATCGGAACACAATTTACACTTTACGGCCGCCTCATCAAAGGTATTTTGGCTTCATAGTTTCTTTCATCTACATATTGATAAAAACAAAAGCGTAGATATGATAAAAATTATTATAAAAATTATCCACATTCGCTCTGAACATGCTCAAGTGCAAACTTCAATTGTGAGGTTCTGTTCTGCCAACCAGCGTAAATCGCCGATTAACTCCGTTAACCGGCCAAAATCGAGAGGTTAAGTTGAACAGTGATTAACTCTCTTTAATCATACTTTAGAAGATGGTGGAACGCAAGGTACTGATTAAATTAGAATAATCGAGGATTAACATCTTAATCAGAGTTGGTGAAATCGGCCCTTAACTTTTTAAGGTCTGTAATTGTTTGTAGTGTCATTTAAATTTAAACTAATAATTTGTATTATTTTCTTCATATGATACAATTTATAATATTCCAATTTTGATAAATAAAAAATATCTAGGATCTAATTAGATCATTATTATGGAATTATTTATTATCTACAGGATAACGCACGCGTGCGTCGCAGACATGCTGTCATACGCAGTCATACGTGAAGTACGTCGTGATGGCGATATGAGACGCATTACGCACGCACTATACCTACCAAACGCAGCAATGCGACAGATGATGGCGGCATGCGTGCGTTATGACTCGCACGCATGCGAGTACTGTGCGTCGCACGATTGTTATCTGGGTATCAACAGGACTGTGGTCTTCTGGGGGACCAAAAAAGATCAGTTAAAGAGCACTGTAAGACAGGCCTCTATCTGCCTATACGGTGGTCTTAAGTTGGTCTTTCTTTTCACGAGGGTTACAGCGTTTGTTTGTTGTGCACCCTCAATTGTAATAGAATTGTTAAATCTTTCACTTGAAAACGCTTCTTCTGCATTGTTATTGCAGAATTCCACACGAATGTCTCTAAAGTGTGTTTTAGTCCAGTCGCACATTTTTCTAGCGTTAGTAATCTTATTGCCGTATGCCTATATGCCGTATCCAAAATCTTGTTCTTGGAGTGTTAAGTTGGCAAAGTTTTTACGATTTTTGTACTGTGATGCTGAACCATCTGAATTGCACATTAAAAAGTCCACATTAATTCCGGCTTTCTCTCGTAAATAAGATATTAGCTTTCTTTGATAGAGATGCACAGCAATCGTATTAGGTGGAGTCCATGTCAAGCGGATTAAGAATTTTCCTCTTGGAAAGGGGTTTGGCTGTAACTCGGCGCATACAGTCCTATATTCTTAAAGATTTTGGATGTAAAGCAGAGTGGAACTTTCATGCTACTGCACATGGCAAAGGGCCTTGTGATGGTATTAGTGATATTCTTAAAAGAGCGGCTGCTAAAACAAACCTTCAGCGTGCATACGACAATCAGATTACTAATGCTAGAAAAATGTACTACTGGGCTAAAACACACTTCAAAGACATTCATGTGGAATTCTGCAATAACAATGCAGAAGAAGCATTTTTAAGTGAAAGATTTAACAATTCTATTACAATTGAGGGTACACAACAAATGAACGCTGTAATTATCATTTCTAGGAGAGACGTAAAGACATTATTCGTTCATATGTCGCTCTTACTTATTCAATTATTTAAAAAAATACTTTAACAATGAAAATTTTTGCTAAAAAGGTTTTCAACTTGACTACAAAATTTTATAAATCGATGTCTGACATTGAAAGCATTATTTAAGGTGTCTGAACAGTCACATAATGCGCTAAGCCCGTGCACTTCTAGCCGCGGCGCCTCGCTTCATCGCGTATGACCCTAAGATTTTTTTTTCTTGTGAAACACTGGCGGTCCCAAGATAAAACTTAGAGGACTGGTAAAGCACATTTCTGGCTTTCTTTGACAAAAAATTTAAAAAAATTCAAGAGCACGTATTTTCAAAAACGCGCTTTTAGTTCTCGGAGTTTTAAAAAAAATGTCAAAAAATTTTTTTTCTTTCTATGGACTTTTTTTTTTTTAAATTTATATGCCATTACAAACAACATCAGACCTTAAAAAGTTAGATCGGTCAATTAGAACCAAAGATATAGAACTATCAAAAAAAGTTACCAAAAATTTCAAAGTCGTGTATCTCCGCAATTTTTTTGAATGTTTGAAAAATACTTCGGAGTATTTTTCTTTACTAATATAGGACTGTATACGCCGAGTTACAGCCAAATCCCTTTCCAAGAGGAAAATTCTTGATTCGCTTGACGTGGACTCCACCAGGGTCGAAGAGTTTATTGGGGGATAAGGTTTCAAAAGTTCAGGGAATTTGTGGGTCGTAACGGGGGTTAAGGATCGGTTAGAGTCATCCTTCCTGCAGTAGGGGCAGCTCGCGATCCGCACTCCGGGTTCACCACAGCCATGGCAGAAGGTTGCTTTATTGCCTTTCTGGCAATTTTGGTAGTAGTGGCCAAGACTTTTGCAACTCCTGCATCCCGCCCTGGTGTCTTCCTTCAACCAGTTGAGGGTCTCGGTGCGTAGTCCCTCTGGTACTTTCAACTTTAAGTCGAAGAGTGAGGGGATGTAGCTCTGTCGACGTGGGGGGGTCCATTCTAGAGGCACTTGAAGTCGATGGCCCAGCGGGGTTTCTTTCTGGTGTCTTCGCCCGTGAATAGCTGAATAGCCGGCTAGGGTCCT
This sequence comes from Andricus curvator, assembly GCA_932195095.1. Lineage (NCBI taxonomy): Eukaryota > Metazoa > Arthropoda > Insecta > Hymenoptera > Cynipidae > Andricus > Andricus curvator. The sequence continues at coordinate 11,934 of CAKNYM010042243.1, read as the reverse complement.
TATAGGGCTCCACTTTAGGTCTGTCATGGAGATTTCTTTTACGCCTAGATGGATACGAGGCTGAGACTGCCTCGCTACCAGTGGTACCTGTGGTCGGGGAATCAAGTGGGGCTGGGAACAGAAATTGGGATAGAATGTGGGTCCTCGGGGCTGGGGTCGGAGTAGTATAGTCTTGTACGTGTTTTAAGGAATTAATGGGTGAGGAGGATTTCATAGGGGCGCGGCGTAGGGTTCTAGGGGGGGGGGGGTGTCAAAATTTCACATGGAACCTCGGCGTCTTTCTTGATTTCAGTGCTATCGTCTAGTCTCTCGTTCACTGGCTCACTCTGTTTCCCTACGTGTTCCTGGGTGACGATGTCTACCTGGAGTCCAAACTCTCTTCGGGTGGGATGGTAATTTTGGAGGAGATCCTCTGGGGTACTCACATCGGAGACTTGATACGTCACTCGGGCTAACTTGGACGCTTTCTCTGCTTGCGAGATATTTTGCGTCCTCGATGTCCAGGGCTGTACTCAAGGATTCTGAGTCGCCTCCGCTCGAGATCCTGTAGGATAATAGAGTAGGGCCTAATGTATCGCCAACTCGGGTTAGTTTCAGTCCTAGTTTGGTCTTCCGCCGTCCACTCGCCGTTCATTCGGTTCCTTTCTCTCTCCCGCTCGATGTACGCTTGTAAGGTTGCCTGGAGTTACACAATTTCTCGATCGAGCCTTAATTTTGCCTCCCTATACCTGTGAATTATATTTAGTTTGGACTTTAATTAAAGAATTAGAGTTTAGATTATTACAAAATTCTGTGAATAATTATTTTGAGCTTTATTAAAGAGAATTAAATTGAGTTTTTATAAAAGACCGTTTAGCTCGATCCTAAGTTAGAATCTAGAGAGTTTAAGTTTATATCAAAATTGCCTAGCATGGAGTCCCGGGCAGAGAAGCCTGACTACTCAAAGTTAGTTTAGGTCGAGTATTTTAGGTTAGGATTTGAGATTTTTCTTATTGTGAAAATGTCGAGAAAATTATTATTTGAGCCTTGAATAATTATTTTTTGGATTGTAAACCATTACATTTTGTCGAGATTCGACATATGGCAGAAGGTCAATTGTTAAATCGGGCTTGTTATTTTATTTTGAATTCTTAACTACCATGCATCAAATAAATCACATGTTCTATTTGTTGTTAATGTTGAGTTGTCATTTGTTGATATTTTTGAACCCCCTTTATTTGTGGAACACACCCAACTACCGAGTCTGAGCTGGCCGTGCGAAAAGCCGGTACACTGCGTTCTCTGAGAAGAGTTTACATTTTTTTTTGAGGTTTTGAAATTGTATTTTTTTTTTTGAAATTATATTTCGAGAATTAAAGTGGTCCTGAACAGGCCTGGCGCTCAACGGAAATTTTAGATTATTATAAGACTTTAGGGAAGCAGTGCCGAAGGTATGTAGTGATTTTAATTATTTAACGATAATAAAATTGCAACATTTCAAACTTGGCAATCCTTTCTCTTGCTAGGAGGAGATAATCCCTCTGATCCCTAATCAGCTCATCTTTCGGGTCTGTATCCTCCATAATTGATAGTCTAAAGAGTTTTGGTCGGGGTCGTACCTAGGGCTCAGAAGCAAACTCCTCGTCAGATGTTATATAGGGTTTAAGATCTTGAATGTGAACCTTTACAATTAATTTATGGGACAAATCCGAAATTTCGTAGACAAAGAGGGATATGACTGGTGACTCGGTATGGTCCTAAGAATTTGGGGTTTAACTTCGCGGCTTCTTGTTTCATTTTTGAAGAGAGCTTCCTACAACGCGATAAGACTAAAACACCACGAGAAAGTCGCAATTCATGACGACGTAAGTTGTAATATCGATACTGTTTCTGGATAGCTGTATCTAGATTTTTGATCACCCAGTCTTTCATGACTTGCAACTTCTTCATCCGCTCGCTGCATAACTCTGGGGCTTGTGGGTCTATCTCAAGGTTACCTTCTTCCCATCTTTTAAGCGAGTTCAAGGGTTTAGTGCCTCTACCAAAATTAAGAAATGCGGGGGTAGTTTTGAGGGTCGTATGATATGCGGTGTTGTAAGCGAATCGGAATTCGGAGAGATGTTCATCCCACTCTCGGTGGTCTTGGTCGATATATGATATCATCATTGTCTTTAATACTCTATTAATTAACTCGTTCGACGGGGTTGCCTTGAGGGTGGTACGGGGGTTGGTGGTTTGATAGATATTATATTCCTGTGCTAGTGATCGTAAGGTGTTGTTAACAAATTCAGTCCCATTATCAGTTAAACGAACCTGTGATATCCATCACCTATCAATAACGAGGTCTTTAAGTGAATTTTTAATTCGTTGTCCCGTCGCGGAGGGTAAGAGGACGCATTCAACCCATTTAGTGAAAAGATCCTGAATTACCAATGTATACTGATATATAGCCTTACTCCGAGGGAAGGGGTCAATGATAGCAGCGACTACGATCCAAGGATGCTTGACAATACGTTGACCCATAAGACCTGGGGCAGCCCTTTGTTCTACTTTACAGGACTGACAAGTATCGCACTTCCTAACTTAACTCGCCACCTCTTGATACCAACCGGGCCAAAAATAATCCTTCGCGATCCTCAGGTATGTCTTTTGATTGCCATGATGACCTGACTGGGGATCGTTGTGAGCTTCTTCGAGAATAGTCTCACGATCCACGTCGCTGGGAACTAGCTTTCGTTCATTCAAGTCTCGCACTAATGAAGATATTACAGAGTCAGGTCTATAGTGATATAATTGGTTGTTCTTGATCTTCCAAGTCGGGAATTTTTCTGGGTAGTTGGTAACTGCTAAAAACCGTCTAAAATACCAAGACGGCATGGGATCGTTAATGAGGTTAATCTGCTCTGAGGGGTCGTGGACCTCAAACATCATCGAAAGAGCATCAGGGACATGGTGGGAGCTTCCTTTTCGGTGGATAATATTATAATCGTATTCTAATGGCGACGGTGCCCATCTAGCTAATCTACCTGTAGGATTGTTGACGTTATGAAGCCATCTTAAGCTACTATGATCCGTTATCACTGTGAAGTGATAACCCTCAAGGTAGGCACGAAACTCGTGTATCGCCCAGATGGCTGCGAGGCATTCCTTCTCTGTGGTGGAATAATTTCGCTGGGCTTCCGTAAGGGGCCTACTGGCAAAGGATACCACATGTTCTACTCCCTCTACGGTCTGTATAAGGACGGCCCGTAATCCAATATTGCTGGCGTCTGTTTGAAGTTCGAGGGGAACGCTGGAGTCGGGACATGGCAAGATTGGTGCCTGAGCCAGAGAGGCCCTTATCTGCTCAAAAGCTAGAATCTGGTCTCCCTCCCATATCCAACGTTTCTTTTTCAGTGACAGGGTTAAGGGGGCGGCGATCTCCCGAAATTAGGTATGAATTTTCGATACAACGACGACATTCCATAAAACCGTCTTATTTCTTTAATATTTCTATGGGTAGGGTATTCCAAAATGGATGCTATTTGATCAGGAACTACCTGGAGTCCATACTCATTAACCAAGAAACCTAGATAGCGCATCTGTGAGCAGCAGAACTCACATTTAGCAGAGTTGATTTTTAAACCTGCTTCCCTTATCTTGTGGAGAACGCTGGAAAGCCATTCCAGATGTTCTTCGAACGTTTCCGTAACGATGATCACATCATCTAAGTATGCAAACGCATGGGGTTCCATCTCTGTTACAATTAGCTGATCTAACAACCGCTGGAAAGTCGCGGGGGCCTTAGTGAGCCCGAATGGCATCCTTTTGAATTGGTATAATCCACGAACAGCCACAGTAAATGCAGTTTTATCGCGGCTACCGAGCTCAAGAGGGATCTGGAGAAAACCCTTATCTGGTCGCGGGTGGAAATGTATTTTGCTTGACGGAATTTATCTAATATACCGTTCATTTGAAGTAATGGGTAGGCATCTCTTTTTTAACCTCTTTAAGTTTACGAAAATCTAGACAGAACCTATAACTCTTATCCGGCTTCTTGACCATGACTAAAGGGAATGACCAACCACTTTTAGAGGGTTCAATTACGTCATCTGCCAACATGGCATCGACCTCTTCGATGGTCGCCTCCATAACCTTGGGAGAAACCAGATCGTGGCGCTGTTTCATGGGTGGGTGGGGGGGGGGTGATCTCCTACATCGATTATATGTTCGGTTAGATTTTTCAAACCAGGCTTATCCTCAGGTATTTCCTTCTTCAGAAATTCCTTTAATATATCGGCCTGACTACTTGTTAATTCGCTAAGTCCACAACATCTATCTTCCACCCACTGCTATATATCAAAACTATATATTCTATAAGGATCATCTTTGTACTACCATTTCCTATCCACAAAATCTATCTGAATGCCAAAAATCTTAAGAAAGTCTAGGACGATGGCGAAGGCCACCGGGAGTGAGGGTAATACTCGCACTCGCATTCGTCTAGCTCTATTTTTCAATTCTATTGGTGCAATTAACTCCTGAGATACTAGCTGGACTTGGCTATTCGCGACCTCTACTAGACCGTGTCTATTCTCGATTGTCAAATTTACATTTTCGATAGCTTTCATCCCTTCTGGGCTTCTAAAAGATCTAGTCGCGCTTCCATCTACTAGTGCCTTTATCGGGGTGCCTAAGATTCTGAGAGTAACGTACATCAAAGGCTGAGGTTTTGATAGTGGGGTTGGATAATAGGGTAATTCAGAAGGATTGAACACAGGAATAAGTGGCATCTTGTTAGCGTAATCTTTAATCTCTGGGATCATGGATGAAGGGGAACAATTTTTATCAAAAGTGTTAGAGTTCTTCATATCACTCTTAAAGGGGTTAGTATCTTTTGGATCAAAATTCACTATAGGGGAGGAATCTAAGGGAGGATCTTGGTCATTGAGGTTAGCATAATGATTTAGACACGGGGAATGGCATTCGGGGAAATTCAAGGGGTGTTGGTCAGAAAAAGGAATAGAATCATAAGGGGTTAGGGGTTTTCTCATGTTGGGATCGTCATTTTTCGAGCATGAAGGGAAATCTTGAGCTTCGACGTCTCCACTACTATCCTGGCCAATATCGAAAGGGAGAGTTAAATCAAATTCGTCCATGTATAATTTCTCAGGCCTAAAAGATAATATAGGAGACGCTGTGGGCTCTTTTAACGCCTCCACGTCGCATTTCCCGAGTAATTAGGGCAAGTAGGATGGTTAACGTCCTTCCTCCCACAACTATAGCAAAATTTTATTTTCGGTTCATTACATTCCGAGAAGCGGTGACCCTCTTTTTCACAGTTCCAACACTTTAACACTAAGGGTTCATCCGCTCTAGTCTTTTCTGGGGGGTTAGGGGCTAGGAAAGGGTTCCGTGATGGGTTAGGATTTTTATTCGGGACATTGGTGGCTTAGGGGTAGAATTTTTCAGATTTTCGGATTTGACTCTTTGGTTATGAAGAGACTATCGGTTCGGTCCATTCTATCTCTGGGTCTTGTTCGTCTAATAATGCGGTTTTCTCTTTTCGTTCATCTAGTTGCTTTGCCGAAATAGGTAGCTCTTCTAGTTATGTAAGGCTATGTACCATTCGTCGTTGTATGGTTAACTGATATCGAGGTAATAAGTTACGGTGGGCATAACTTATTTTCTCTGTCTCAGTAAATGGGGTCTAGGCGATCGAACATAGATATTAGGCACGTAAGGTAGTCAGCTACCGATTCACGTTCCCCTCGAGTTCTTTTATGGATCTCTTGACGTAATTCAAATTGCCTTGTCGATTGCATAGTCCTATACCAATTTAAGGCAATACCTGACAGGAAAAAGGGTACTACGCGTAACAGAACTGCGTCATTGACTGGAACGATAGATCGACCTTCCATCAGGCCCGAGAATTTAATATTCCAATTACGCATTATATCATACGTAACAGCGGGACTAGGCGGGGCCAAACTGGGGCGGGAACGGAACTATGTATTATAATAATATGGGTGAGGGTTATTTTCATAGAAAGGGTCTAAAGATGGCTCAAAAGTAACACGGGTTCGATTGGGTCGTATAGCGGTACTACAACCTCGCGGGGGGGGGGGGGGGGCCCAAGTATGGTTCGTGGTCGGAGTTTTGGTGTCTAAATGGGGTATTTGGGGTATCATGTGGTCGGTCAGCAGAGAATATATAATCGCTATCGGTATTTCGATATCGGCTTTGTTAATTAATTCCATCGAATCGACCTGTGGAACATACTCGTGTACTAGAATCGACATTCTGATTTTCGTAACGATTTTCGGTATGTCGATAAAAATGCGCGGTATCGCGATATTGTCTACTATGACTAAGGCGGTTATTATCAAATGGATTTTCAACATATTGACCATGAAAAAGAAAATCACGACGAGAAGAGTTACGTGAATCCATCCTACGAAGATCTGCGTTACGGGCTCTACCCGAATCTCTGGCGGTCAAGAACGGGTCGACCGGGTCAAACTCATGTTCGTAAAATTCAGAATTTCGCGTTCGACTATAGTGGTCTAAATGACGACGTTGATCCCTCAAATGATTCTGATCGTCGTTAATACACACGGGATAATCTCTATTATTCGCACGCGAGGGTGTATCTACATTTCCGCGGTTTTGATTATTTCTACTGACGTCGAAATTTCCATAAGCCCTATTAAAACGGTCAACATTATTTTCGACATAATTCTCAGTAGTTTCCTTGGGTCTATAAGATAATTTAGATTTGGGGTTCGGATATTGTTGTGTATTTTGTTTTATTGCTCCGCCGGACGGATCGAAACTAAAAGCCGCAGCTTGCTCTTCTAAGCTATTTTCAAGGACAACCGTGGTTTCTTTATCTCTACTCGGTAGTTCAATAGTCTGGCACGCGATACTAATTTTAGTTGTTTCCGTAGACTTGAGTTTATCTGCATGACTTTGAATATTTACTGGATCTTTATTCGGGTTATTATTCTTTTTAAATTCGTCAATCGTAGTTCCCGGATTTAATTGTTCTCCTTCCACGTCAAATTCACAAATTTCTTGCGTATCATTCATAGATGAGCTTTCTCGATGTTCTCATTTCATCCGCGGGATGTAAAAAATCAGTTTCATTTCGCGACGCGCGTTCAAATCTTAATAACCGTTTACGTAAGATAAGGACAACACCATCGGTCCGTAGTCCACGGTTAGCGAGTTCCGTAACTAAATCTTTCTTTGTTCAATGAAAATATCCAAGTATCATCGGAACTTTCTTTATCCGCCATTTTAATTGAGCTTTATCAAGGTCAAATAAACAAATAACACGTGTGACTCTAATCAGAATTTAATGAAGCCGATGATTAACTTACATGGGGTTCGGGGAACAATAATAATTCGAATTGTAAAGGGGGTTATTCGAATTAAAGGGGTTTATCGATTTTTGGGGAATTACACCGGGTCAAATTTCACAGAATTTCTCTATAGGAAATTCTAAACAGGATTAAGGATTTTTTCTTTTAAAAAGGCCTTGGGAAATTATTTAATTTCATTCTGAGATCAAATTTATTTCAGGCTGTGGAAAAATATTTTTTAACTTTCTAAACTCCTATTGTAAATCTAGCTAACTATTCTAGACAAAATTGAGCCAGCAGGTACTCATACTAATTTTCAGATTTAGTACTCAAAATTTTCAACAAATTGATTTTCAGAAAAATTTTCTAAAGGGATTCCTTTTTTCAAAATATTATGCCAGCCCCACGTTGGGCGCCATTGTGAGAATGTTACTTTATTTAACTAAATAAAATCAGCACCTACCTTCGGTACTGCACCTACTGGATCTTAATATTGAAAAGCAAACTCTTAAATCGGTATTTAGGACGCCAGGCTATGCGTAGCCACTCAAGAACAGCAACAATCTCAAAACTCAATACGCAAAAATTCTACAGCAAAACGCAATTCCCGCAAAAATACTACAAAACTTATCCCCAATTAAAACATTAGTAAGATGCAGTATACCGGATCAAATTATTGCTAGCCCAGCCCCTTAAATCTGGATAATGGTAGACGGGCTAGTCGATTGTAAAAGTAAATAAATCCCTAATTTCCAAAAAAGTAAGCAGTCAATATTAAACGTAACAATTGACAATTAGTTTATTAACTCTTAATACACATCGATCTTCCTGGTGACATGTGTTTCTATCTGCCTAAAAGATAATCCTAATCTACGTCACAACAACAACAACAAAATCTTTAACGCATCTCGACTTAGTTTTGGCTTAGTAAACTCTAGGGGGTAGTCATATTCAATAGGGGTTGTTGCAATAAAAAGTCAAACCGGGTAACCAAAGGGGGTAAACAAAACTCTAGGGGGTAGTCATATTCAATAGGGGTTGCTGTAAGCAAAATTCAAAAATGGTAACCAAAAGGAGCAAACCAAGGGGTAGTCACAGTACATCAAAAAGGAGGGAGTCATAATTCACCAGAAAGGAGTAATCACGATTTAACAAGAGGGGTAGTCATAATTCATCAAAAGGGGGGATTCATAATTTACCAGAAAGGAGTAATCACAATTTAACAAAAGGGGTAGTCATAATTAATCAAAAAGAGGGGAATCACCATTTAACGAAAAGGGTTGGTCACAGTTTAGCATTGAGAAGGGTAACCTCAAAACCCGCAGATCAATCCGAAAATATCACAAAATCAGATGAGCATAATACGATAGGCATAAAATCAAATACGATCAATAGCAATCAACAATAAAAAAAACAGCAATAAGAATTCACAACATCATTCAATAAAAATAAATCGATGATAACAACAAAATAATCAACCAAGAACATGATTATCAATAATAGTCCTCATTCAATAAGAATAAACCAACAATAGCAAATCAGAAAATCAATCAAAAAGAAAGAGATCTGATCAGAACAGTCGTAATTAAGATAAACGACTTTACGTTTAGGCCCAGTCATAGAATTGTGTTTCGACCCCGTGCCATCAAAACTTTCTCAAAAAAGAGCGCTCTATATGAGCAAAATCACTACATCAAAAGGAATCCACCATATTCTTAAAGCAAAAACACCATAAGAGCTAAAACACTACCACAAAATGAACCGATAATCCATAATCAGAACACAAGCTCCATAAGAGCAAAATTACCCCTGCTAGAAATTTCTGATAGAACTTTCTTTCCGAAGCTTTCCACATCTTTCAGATCCTTTCAGAAATCTGCATCCGAAACCGTCCCATCATTTTCTTTCAGATTCTTTCAGAATTTATCAGAAAGTGTCCCAGCAGAGTCTTTCAGTTTTTTTCCGATCATTTCCGAAACTGTCCCACGCGGCATTTTTTCAGTTTCTATCAGATTTTATCAGAAAATTAAATTACGTAATATTGTTTAATAATTATTTTTTAATAGTGTTTTATATGTAATTATTGGTTAATTATAAATAAACATTAAAAATTAGAATATATGAAAGGAATAAAAAGTTATTAATTTATTATTTTATCTAAGTAAATAATTCAATTAATTAAATAATGTTTTCAGAAATATAACTATTAAATAATTTTGATTGGAAATTATTGAAAAAATTGTGGATAAGAGAAATGAATGTTTAAACATTGTTTAAATAATTATTTCGTTTTTGCAAATAGAAATTATGACAATCTCGCGATAACCAATAAAATTATATCGTACATTTCATATGTATACATATATGTGGCAGATCGCCGTTGTTTCTTTCAATATATTTTAAAAAAATTATGTTTATTTTTTATACTGGCCTAAAATTTGAAAGCAATACAAAATTGATTATTTAGTTTGAATTCTCAAAATACAAGCCATATTTATCATTTTCAATTTTGTACTGCTTTTAAACTTAAAATCAGTACAAAAAATTCAATTATCGAATTAAAATAATTGCGTACGGAATAAACAGCACGAGTAGGTGCTGCTTCTAGCGTTAAAACTTTGAACGAGACTGTTCACAGCTGCATTGAGAATCCGATGCCGTGAAAAGTTTCGAACTTGATATACCTAGTCTATAGGATAGAAGGAGAAGATCATTCGAGTCCTCAGGTCATCGTAGTCCCACAACGCCTATTGTATTACATACAATACTGGTTGTCTCTTTATCCTGAGCTTTATCCTCCTACCCCCCACGTCATAAATTAAGATTTTACTCTGAGGATGAAATACTAAATCAAGACCACTTTAAACTTTTAAAGGGAATGTAAACTAAAATTTCAATTTACGTGATGTAGGTACATTAGCTCTTACATGAATGTTTTTTGCGCAAATGCTACTAAGAGCCAAAATAATTAAATAAAACTATTATTTTTGTAATCATCTAAAAAATATTATTTTTATGAAACTAAAGCAGTCGGCAAAATGCAAATCCTACATGGAAAAAATAGAATTTTGAAAGTTTACTCTTTACTTTTAGAGAATAATAAAAAATCAGAAATTTCACAAAAAACTATGTGATCAATTCATACTCATTTGAATTGTGCGAAAAACATATTTTTTGGATGCACATTATGGAAAAAGTTGAATATATGTTCTCTGAATTTGAATCAGTATGATTTCACTGATTTTCCGTGAAAAGTGTTACTGAATGCAAATAGTGAACCATTTCTCACTGATTGCAATGTACAGTGTCGAATCTGAAAGTTTATCACCTTGAAGAAAAGCAAAAAGCTGTCATTTTGTTCTTTCGGACAAAATTTTTGTTGGGATGTTGAGTCTTCATTTTTTTTGCGATTTTGATTTCTTAATTTACGAAAAAATGATATGCATGAAAGTAAAATAATAAGATGTTTCGCTTGTTCAATTTAAAGAAATTTCACGTTCGACATATTAATTTTTTTTCAAAAAAAAGTGTTTTTAACTGAATAAAAAAGAAAATGAATTTTGCACATTTTCTAAAAAATCTAAAGACTCGAAAGCAAGCCAAAATGATTTGTTCGAATTTCGATTTTTACATTCTCATTCATAAGAGTGTGATATGTAATCGTCCAAATTTTCGATCTGTATTTTTTAACAAACCTTCACGTTTCGGCACTCACAGAGTCCGAAAATCATAAAATTTGTCGGTGTCTGACTGACTGTCTGTCTATCTGTATGTATATGTATGTATGTACCTGAATGTTGTAGCCACGCTAACTTTTGACGGATTTGTCCAGTCGAGTCAGCGTTTTGATCAAATTTTTCAGGGTCCCAAAATGAAGGTCAAGTTCGTTACCCAGATATTTTCAACAAAAAATTAAATCTCTGGAGCATTTTCAAAATTTGAAAAAAAATATATTTTTTCCAGTTTCACAAATTGTTGTCTTACTTTCTCACAGGTGGATAAAAGACTTACAAATTATCCTCACGCAATTTTCAATTTTGATAAAAATTAGAAAAGTTATATACTTTTCAAAATTTTGAAAATTTTCAAAAAATAGAAAAAATTATTTTTCTGATAGATTAAGAAATTCAATTTGAAATTTTTTTAGACATCAAATATAGTTCAAAACTATCCCAGTGAAATTTTGCGATTAGACCAAAACTACCATGCCATTTTCAATTTCGATGGAAATTAAAGAAGTTATATGCCTTTCGACATTTTGATAGATTGAAGAAATATAAATCCGAATTTCTACTACATATAAAATATATTTCGAAACTATTTTCATGACATTTTTTCATGGGACCAAAATTCAAAAAGTTAGATCATTTTCAAGAATAGGCAATTTTTGGCTTTAAGGAATCCGTGAGCTAGAAGCGTTATCATTAGTTTTCAATCAGATTTACAAATTATACCTTAATGCAATTTTTGAATTGAACACAAATGAAAATGTTCTATATTATAATCAATCATAGTAGAATTGTCTTAGAACTGAAGTTTCAACGAACGGAATTAAAGCCTACGGCTTAATGTCTCTATTTAGTTAATTTAAAAAATTTTGTTTTTTTAT
>CAKNYM010042242.1:15162-37067 GCA_932195095.1 Andricus curvator | reverse complement strand
TCAAAGAAAGGAAGGATCAGGCTTTTAACTAGGAGGATACGCGTTGAAGTAGGAAGTGATTTTTATTCCTGTTAAGCTGTTGGAGGACTCTAAAGGTTTTCCTTGAGATATCCGCAACGTGTTCATTCCATGTAAGAGAGCGATTAAGAATATAGCCTAAATCTTTCACAGAATCCACAAAGGGAATGAGACGCCCATCGATCAAGAGAGGAGGCAAGGTTGCAATTGTTGCAAGTGAAGGAGAGGAAGAAGGTCCTATGTATAAATATTAAATAGAGCAGGTGCAAGCGTGGAACCTGGAGGGACACCACTTTCAACCTCCCCACAGTCAGAACGCTCGCCATTGCTGATTTGTACTCTTTCAGAACGATTACTAAGATAAGATTATGGTTAACTGTATCAAACGCCTTAGAAAAGTCAAAAAGAACAACAACCGTTATTTCCCTTCTATCAATTACCAGTTTAAGGTCAGAAGTTACTTTAAGTGTAGCTGTAAGAGTACTATGCCTGGCACGAAACCCAGATTGCATTGGGTCCATTAAATTGTTAGTTTCAATATGTGCAGTAAGTTGCTGATGGACAATGCGTTCGAAAGGTTTAGAAAAGGCACAGAGGATGGATATCGGGCGGAAATCTTTGGGAGAGGTAGGGTTAGAAATTTTAGGAACAGGGCGAATAATCGCCTCTTTCCAAGTATCAGGAAATATTCCCACCTGAAGAGATGCGTTATAGATATGCAGGAGAATAGGACAAATTACTGGTAAAGCTAAGCGAATCATTTTAATTGAAATACCATCAGAACCTTGAGCATTTGATTTTACCTCTAAGAGTTTTTTAATTAGGGTTTCTTGCGATATGTCAGAAAAGAATAATTTAGTATCATCAAAGGTAGAGGGAACTGCGAAAGAGGAAGGAGTGTTGTTTGCAAGGAGTGTGGGTTTGGTAGTGTAGGCTGTTAAAAGATTTGCGGGTGAAAAATTGTTATCAGGAGCCAAGTGTTTTGGAGGAATAAGTCCAAGTCGTCTTAAGAGAAACCAGATGTTTTCATTTTTATTCCTGTTTTTAATAGAATTGTAATTATATTGATTGTATGAATCCCTGATTTTGGTTTGAACTAAGTTTCTCGGTTTACGAAATTCGGCTTGAATAATACTATTTTTTGTTCTTTTAGCCAATCTACGTTTTTTCTGTATTTCTTTCATCAAGTCTTTGATATAAGATGTAATCCAAGGAGTGGACTTCTTTTTTGCTTTAAGGGTATGAAGAGGCGCAAATTTGTCAAAAGCTGAAGTTAAAAATTTTGTGAGATAAATAACCTTTCTATTTATATCTTTTTCAATAAAAATTCTTTTCCAATCATAAGTGGAGAGGTGCTCGAGAAATTCGCCTTCATTTATATTTTTAAGATTGCGTATAGACAGTGGAGATAAACTAGAGGAAGGATCAAAGGAGAACTGGTATTGAATGCTGATAAGGTCGTGGTTTGAGAGGAATGAGATTGAGTGTTGAGCAGAAGAAAATACCTTGTCTAGATCATCAACAATCATCATGTCAATCAATGTACTAGAATGATCGGTGTGGTGCGTAGTATTATGTGGAACTATAGATAATCCGGCGGAGAACACTACTGATTTTAAATAGTTAGTTAAATTGTTGGTGGCATTAAGATTTGTGTTTAAGTCACCAGTAAGTACAATGTTATTATAATTTGGTATGAGGTCGAAAATATCAGTCTCAAGTTCCCTACAGTAGGAGGCATTAGGAGGTTTGTAAATCACACCCACCAACATGCTGTCATGAGACGAGGATACCTTGATAAAAAGGTATTCAGCAATAGGGTAATTGGCAGGAGGACTCATTCCAACCTGTACACCCCTTAAGCTGTCATGAATGTAGAGACAGACCCCACCCCCTCTTCTCTCATCTCTATCTCTGCGGAAAAGTTTCTAATGATCAAGTGCTATGAGGCTAGATGGAATGTTAGGCGTAAGCCAGGTCTCAGACACGGCTATGATATGGTAGGAACAGGACATAAAATGATGTTTGAATTCGTGGAAATAGGCAGGTAAAGACTGAGCGTTAACGTGACAAATATTTAAGGTTTCCATTTATACAGTGATAAGAAACGTTCAAGTATGATTAAATATAGAAATGTCTGAAAGACGTTAACCAACAAAATCCAGTTCACATGATTACAGGTGAAAACAGGCAATAATGCACATATAAAGGTAAAAATTGTAAAAGCAATAAGCATTATAAAATTAACATGACAATTATTCAAGATATCCATTAAAAATGTTATATGGCTAGTTTTAAGTTGCAAGTTACCTGAAAGAATGGTAGCACATAGGAAAAGATAGTAGAAATAGAAATAACATGCTCAATAACCAACAGAGCCCAAATTAAGTAATTACAAATATGGCTAAGCAGAGTCAAATAGTTGCTGAAGTGGCAGTGTAGATATAAATCTAAAAGAATCTTCAGTGGTACTGAAGCATGAAAATTTAAGTATCCCGTAGAAGGATAAATCTCCGAAATAGAGCGAGAAACAATCTTAGTTATTTTGATAGAATCTCGTGCAGTCGATACAATAATAGATCTTTCAGATAAAAAATGAAGCACAATATAGTCAGGATTAATTTGATTTAACAGATGTTTTTGTAGATCATAATAAATTCCATTAGCGCAGTTAGAATATCTGAGAAACCTTTGTGTTATTAAATACAAATTCTTAATTGAAAAAAATATTAAGTATGCTAGATGAGTTGGAAAACAGTCTAATTGACAAGTTATGTTATATTTACCGACATATATATTTAGGATGATACTAGGAATCAGTAGTTGCTCTTCAAGTCCCTCGACGGTCTGCAGATTAGCCAGGTAAATTCGTGGAGATCCATCCTCTTTGCGACAGAAAATTTTTCCGCCCGCAATCCACAGATATTTGATTATTTTGTCTCTTCTGAGACCCAGGACAATGGCGTAGATTTTCCTGTTCAAAGGTGACAGGGCCTCACGTAGATAAACAAGGTGTTTATCATTGTTCGACCACCCAAGGTTTTCAGTAGAGAAGTCTCTAAAAACCTTGCGTCTCTCAACAAATTTATCTCGCAGTTGTTGATTCCTGAGTTTCGCGACAATGATGGGCGGGTTGGAGGATTTTGTGAGTGCAGGTGCCTTTATGATTCCGTATATTTTTACCACATCTTCCCTCTTAAAGGGAACGTCAAGAGCTCTAGCTATCGAGTCCATGTTTGTAAAAAGGTCTTCATTTGGTTTCATGGGGAAATTATGAATTTCCAAAATCGATTGAAGGGCCGCCTGCTCGCTGACGTTAAGCGCATGCTCAAGAGTAGCCACTTTTAATTTCAAATCATTGGCATCCTTTTTAATCTTGGTAATATCTTCCTTTCCCAATTCTGAGCCAGCTTCGAGTAGAGAAATTCGGTTAGAGTTCTCAGCAATGTCTGCTTTGATCGTTTGAATAGAGGTAAGGAGATTGTCATTAAATGCTTGCTGCTTGTTTTCAAATTCAGTGATCCTGGAATGAATCTCCTGAGACTGCGCAAGCGCATCCTTTTGTCCTTCCAAAACAGAATTTCTGATCATAGCAGAGAGATCAGGCTGGTTAGTGGTAGCCGTTGCTGCTGGGGAGGTAGGAACGCGAGGGAAAGACGTACCGTCTGCGTTGAGAATGTTAGTTGTAGGTTTCCCAGACAAACTACCATCGGCTGCCGTAGAGATGTCGCTGATGCTTTGCCCTTTGCATTTTATGCAGAAGAAATCTGCTTGACCCTTTTTTGAGTTTATCAAAGTTTTTTTTAGAAATACTAAAATTTGCACAGGCCAGATGCGTTAAAACGCCACACTTTACACAAACAAGCACCTCGGGTCCTCCTCTGGAAATCACTTCCTTGCACTCTGGACACGCACCCATTGCTCTAATTGATCAATATCAGTTATTGGTAAATCCCCCAAAAAAAAACAAGAATCCAGCAGTTTCGAAAGAAACAAACTAGCTCAGACGCACCAGAAACACACAAAGTCACTACTTGCAAATTTTTATTTAAAAAAGAGCAAGAAAAACACTCGAAAATACGATACTCCGGAGAGCAGCAAATCGACACGTCCGCTCCGACCACCGTTACCAATACGAATTCTTACCAATACGAATTATTTACATCTTTTGTAACCTTTTGAAAGCTGTTAGGAAAGTATTTGCCAAGTCTTCCAATTACTATTTCATTCTCCGAAAATTTCTGTTTCATATTTTTGGAATTGCTGGAACCTTTGAACCTCTGTGAAGTATTATTAAATTTTTGGTAAATCCTTTGAATTATTTTTTCCTTTAGTTATTTTAGATTTTTTTGGAAATTTTATAAATCCAGATCATTTTGTGGAAACTAGGTCCCTTCGTAAGCTTCTGGAATAGAGTCTAAATTCGAAACATTTTGTTGCAACCACTTGATAGCTGCCAGGAAACTATTTGTCCAGTCTCTTAAATCTCCTTACAAAACACTCGGTAACTCTATTTCAGTTATTTTAAAAATCGTTGGAAACTTGATAAACTTCAGCATCATAATTAATATATTAAACTTTTTTCCTACCTTTTTTATTTTATTTTAGAAATTGTTTGATATTCGATTTAAACTTTCTTTACTTGCTGTAGCCTTTTGAAAGCTGTCAGAAAACTATTTGTTGAGTCTCCTTGATTTATACCAAATCATCGGTAATTTTCTTGTTGACATTTTAGAAATTATTAGTAATTTGATAAATCTTTAACATCCCTAACTAATTCTAGATAGGTTTGGAATTTTTTTGACTACGTTAAACCTCTAGAATTCTTGCGGAATTTTTCTGTAATGTAGGAGGATTTTGCACGGTATTTTGATTTTTGTAAGCAAGAATAACTCTTGATGAATCCTTTGATCTCTTTATTTCACCGTTTGTTATTTCAGAGCCTGTTGGAAACCAGGTAACATCTCCTGGAATTCTTCAAACGTTTACTATCTTTTGAAATCTTAATTAACGCTTAACAATCTGAGAACTCAATAATCTTCTGGAATTTAGCTTTGAACTCCTAACATCTTTGCAAGCTTTTGAAAGCTGTTAGGTAACTATTCGACAATTCCCTTAAGCTTTAAAAAAACCCTCGGTATTTCTATTTTTGTTATTTTATAAAAAGTTGAAAACTTGATAAATTTTAACATCTTAATTAATTTATTGAATGTCATTTGAATATTTGTGAAGCAGTTTCAACTTTTGCTAAATCGTTGGAATTTCTTTTTCCTTTTTTCTTTCTTTCTCTTTTTGTGGCCTCTTGAAAACTGTTAGAAAACTGTTGTCAAACTTTTTCCTGTAAAGAAGGAGGATATTGTAAGGCATTTGAATTCTTGTGAAGCAAGATTCATTTTTTGGTCTGTTAAAATCCTTGAATTACGTATCATTCTCTTCGTTATTTTAGAGATTGTTGGAAATTTGATAAATCTAGAATACTTTCCTAAATCCAGAAACATCTTCTGTAATTTAAATATATATTATCTCTTGAATCCCTAGTTATCACTTAATAACCGAAGTACTTAGAAATCTTCTGGTATTCAGATTTGATTGATAACATCTTCCTGCAACCTCTTGAAAGACGCTAGGAAACTATTTGTTAAGTCTCCTGAATATTTTAATTTTGTTATTTTAGAAATCATTGGAAATTAGATCAATTTTAACATCTTAATTAAAATTTTCTTTCTTCTTGTAGCCTCTTGAAAGCTGTTAGAAATATTTGTTAGGTCTTCTAAAGTCTTACTAAACCTTCGGGAATTCTCTTTTTGATATTCTAGAAATTGTTGGAATTTGACATATCTTTAACATCTTAATTAATTTAAGGTAGGCTTTCAATCCTTTTGGGCTCATGTGCTCGTAGATCCTTAGATCCACTTGAGAATTCGTTTTGTAAGAGTTAGGTTTTACATGTTTTACCCGCTAGTTTTAATTTTTGTTCTTAGGCTAAGGATTGTTTGATAATCTAAGTTAAAATAATTAAACTCTATATCCATAAGTAGACGTAAGTAGGGGTATCTAGCCCTCAGAGGATCTGATATTTGCCTATACTATACCTCCAGTGGATGGTTTTTAGGCTCACGATTTAATTTACAATGATTGGATTAATTCTCTCTGATTTGATATGGAGGCCAAACTCAAACTTACTAAGTTTGCAAATTGGAATGCTCGTAGTGTGGTAGGAAAAAAAGAAGAAGTTGAGTCGATTCTATATCAAAACGACCTTGATGTTCTCTGCGTTTCAGAGACTTGGCTCAAACGGGAGCAAAATTTTGATATCAAGGGATATATCACCTTTCGTTGTGACAGAGTGATTGGTAGGGGCGGGGGATCGATGATCCTGGTCAAGGATGTCTACTGCATCGATCGGCTCGACCTTGCTGGACCGTGGGAGAGAGATTTCGAGGTCGTGGAAATAAACTTATCTGCGTCACTGGGGAGAATCGCGTTCCTCTCCGTTTATGTGTCCCCGGACGTGCGAATCACTTAGAATTCTTGGAAAGGGTAATAGATTGTGCATCTCGTAAGGGTTCCCTGGTCATGTGTGGGGACTTTAATGCCCACTCTCCTATGTGGGGCTCTCCAAACTCAAACTTTTTGGGCCGGCAGGTTTAAATGCCTGCAGAATTTCCCTTTATACCTGCGAATAGGCTACCAAGTAGACCAGCTGAAAGGGATTAAAAATGAAAAATTAAAATTTCTGAAACTTTGAAATTACATCTGCGAAAGTTAGAAATTCAGAATCTACGGGTTTCGATAATTTCAGATATCTAACTTTTTTTTTGAAAAGTTTAAAATTCGAATGAACATAATGTATCTCGTAAATGGAATGAGATACGTTAAAACAGACAACATTTTCGAATTCAACTTCAGAATAGTATATTAGTATATAATTTATAAGTATAAAATATATATAATGAGAAAATTCATAAATTAAAAAAAGTGTTGATAATTTGAAGAAAGTTTTTAAAAGGGATTCGGGTTGGTGGCGGCCAACTACTGTAAACCACTCTGCCAGCCCGGTACGTGACGAATACAGTAGAACCATTATATGACCGTCGCATCACTCTGAGTGCCGTTTAGGTGCCGAAATCAGCACAAACAGTCACTGAAACGGCACTGGCGGCCCAGTGCCGTTTCAGTGCTGTTTCATCGGCAGGGTCACAGAATGCCAAAACATTTTTAATGAATCAAAGGAAGGAAGAGCGAGAAGGACATCTTATTTCGGTACTCAACTATACGAAAGTATCAGAGAAGAAACGAGAAGAACGAATGAACGCTCTGTCGGAAGTGTTGGAAAGTAGGAAAAAGCGTGCACGTCAATAAATAGAAGAAATGGGTAAGGTTTATTTAATTATTTACTAATTACTTCAAGTTATTGAAGTTTTGATCTAAACGAAATATTTTCTGACATTATAGTCTTTTCAATAAGTGTCTCTTCTTCACTGAATTCTTTTTTTCACAACTCGTGTCCGGAAAATGCAATATTCTTAATGGCTGCCTGCAGAAAGTCCACGAGAGTGAAATAGATAGAGAACGATGTTATCTCTCTCGATATTTTCTATAATTTCGATTTCGTGTCATCTGCTCGGGTGTGCTTGGAGATCTACAGCCAACTTCAATTCAGTTTGTAAAATGGCGTCGTCTTCGGATAATATGGGAGAAAAAACGAATCGACCTCAAATACCGCAACATTTTTGGGATTTCGCTCATGCTCTACGGACGTCGAATAACGAATTTTCCGTACACTCGTTGTGAAAAGTAGTATGCACAACTCATTGTGGATCGACAGATTCACCGTGAACAAGAAGTTGACAGCACAGGTCCGATTCATACGGCCTTGTGCCGCCAACTTCATGCTCCTGGTAAATCTCCCGCTCTCCAACTTGTTGTGCAATATACTATTTCAAATCAGCTGAAAGCTCCTTTGAGATTTTCATGAAATTTTTGAAATATTTGTGAAAGCTTTGTTTGTTTGTGAAATCTTTTGTGTTCGTTTAAAATCACTGAAATCTTTTGAAATCTTCTCAAATTTGTTGAAACCTTCTGAAATAGTTTAACATCTTTGAAATATTTGTGAAATCTTTCGTATTCGTTTGAAATCACTGAAATATTCTATATAAGCGGAGACGAAATGAAAAACTTATAGAATTATTCACAATATTAAAGTCTGTTCATTGCAATCTATAAAATGATTGGTAAAGTCTACAAAAAATGCCTATAAATGTCTGTATTTATTCTGTAATGAGTAAAAGATAAATTATAGCTTGATAAATAAGAAACTTTTCAGTAGCAAGATTTCTTCTAAACGAGATGTTTCTTTCATAATAGACTAAAAGATTCAAACTACTTTTCGCATTTCAATAGAATAACTGTTTGAAAAGAAAAAAAATTTAATTTAAGGTTCTTGTGAAAAAGTCAACGAGATTTCCAGGTTTTCAAGGTTCAAAAATAATTCAAGGAGAATTCCAGGTTTTCAAGGTTTTCGAGGTCGCTGGACCGTGCTAAACCATTTTTGAGGCCGGGAGAATTTTTTTCCCCAGAAAAGTTAATGAAAGTTATTAAAAGTTATAAAAGTCAAAAGTTATTGAGGTGTAAAGAAGAAATTTGGAGTATTTTGAAAAACAAAGCACAAAGCACATTTCGTCCCCGAGAGATTCTGCGACTTCAAGTGTAGAACTCATCTGAATTGGAATGGATAAAGTGCAATCCCCAAATTGATTTGATTCTAGATAATCGAGTACAACTAGATGGATGAATTGCCTGGTTCGTCTGGTGCTGAAGGGTCAAATAAAATCCAAATTATATCTCCAAGACTTGCAGCAGCTCTTGATGCCGCCAAATTAGCGACAGACGAGCAGTTCACGTTTTAACGGCAGTGGCAGATTCGCTTGGAGTTCCCCTTTCATCTGCTGTTGTTGATGTGTAAACATCTTAGACCTCGATATGGGCAGTCGCGCCTGATTCAAATGAAACCATGGCTGGAAAGTTTAACGCAAGCCTCTGACATACACGTTGAGTTTTATGTCACAGACCGGAGGCTTGCTTCTCTTCACCCACTGAAAGGAGCCTTTCAGTCTCTCTCTCCCTCTTTCTCTCTCTCTCGAAGAATATGTTTTGTTTTTTACATAATTGGTAATTATTTAAACAATTTCCATTTGTTTAAACAATCTTTTCTCCCGCAAATTGAAACAAGTTATTATTCTCTGGAAAATATATCTCGAAAATAATAATTTTCCACGACTTACAGAGAAAAATATATTTTTTAAATGAATAATAATTTTTTAAACAATTGTAAATTATTTACAACATACTTGAAAACTCGTCATTTATCGATTAAAAATTATTTATTTTGAAAAAACACAAGAAATACCGTTAGTAGTATGAATTCATTAGAAAACTGCTATTTTGCATTTTTTCGGTTTCTTTTTTATTCTGTTTTGAGAATTCCCGCCAAGTATTTAAATCCTAACAAGAGAAAAATATGCTGTGTCTAATTTGAAAAAAAGAAACAATTTCCAATATTTTTATTATAATTGTTGAGTACTTAGATGTGTAATAATAATGATAAGTGTCATAATAATGAATTTTCCATAATGAAATTTCAAGTTTTATTATTCTTCTTCATGAAATATAATTAGCCTAATTCTAAATGTAGATGCGTAACATAAGTGCGACACAATGTGTTCTTTCAAAGAACTCATATCGGTCCGCATCGGTATTTTATAAACAAAGCTTGACTAAGCAGGCAAAGGAGAGAATGCGTTTTAGGAAATAAAATAGTTTGAAGAATGATCAATAAATTTTTCGAGTGTTCACAATTATATCATTTTTAAACAATTTTTGGTTGAAACACTACAATTAAAGGATTTTACATTGTTATTAAAACATTAAAATTCAAAAATGTCACCTATAAATTAAAAATTAAAAAAAATGAAACAATGCAAATTTTTAAGTTTAAATTCAGCACTCTGAAATTTTCATTATTCGAGTCTCATTTTATTTAAAATAATTCAATTTCAATTCGTTTATTTTTGAATATTTAATTTTTACTTTCTTATTTTAAATTATTATAAAAGACATAGCGAACCTCAAAGCGTCTCCAGAGTTCTTTCAGAGAAATCATATCGGCCCGCATCAGTATTTTATAAACAAAGCTCCTGGAAAAGACTGCGTTCTAAGAACTGAAATAGTTTGAACAATCAATTAAGAAATTTGTAAGTGTTAAAAGTTAATCATTTTCAAACAATTTTAACTTTAAAAAAGTAAAATTTAGCGATTATAAGTTGTTTCTTGAGAAATCTAAATTGAAAAATGTAATTTACAAATTAAAAATTAAAAAAAAAATGAAATAATGAAAATTTTAAAGTTTACATTCAGCACCCAGATTAATTTAAAGAACTTATCAATATTTATATAAAGTCAGGTTTTCATAACTGAATTAAAACCAATTAATAGAACAGTATTCTAACAGACTTGTAGAAAATTATCTTTAAAGTTAGCCCGAAAACAATAAAAAAATGATTATTTCAGAATTTCTTAACATTTTCCGGAAACATTAACATTTGACGTTTTTTCAAACAACTTCTAAGAAAATTAACACATACTGGTTTTCATTTATGCCCATAAAACGGGTACTTTTATCACCTTTCATGCAATAATTGAGACAAAATCTACAGGGTGCTTGTTCAACCTATTGGAAAATAGATGTCCAGAAACTTTTGCACGACATTACATATAAGAGAAAATAAATTTGTATACTCCTACATGTGCGTGAGTTATTATTTGCTTTATGTGAGATTTCAATTTCAGTTAACGTTTACCGAAGATGTTTACACATAAATCTGTCTTGGGTCGTAGTTTAGGACGCACGTGATGTTTTTTAGTAGATCGTCCGTACGCAGATTTCGTGAACAATCTAGGTCTGAATATATGCAGGAAGTCCGAGAAATCTACAGTAAGTTTGAAAATAAAGCAGCTATCGTCCATTGGGATGGAAAGCTGCTCCCTGCATTAACTGGAAAGGATAAGGTCGACAGATTTCCAATAGTTATAACTGCTGCAGGAGACGAATTGTTTCGTGGAGACCCAGAATCTGTATCTGGTACGGGAAAAGATGAAGCTGAGGTGGTGTATGAAACTCTTAAAGAATGGGGCCTCCTTGATGTGGTGCAAGCAGCCTGCTAGGATACAACAGCTTCAAACACCGGCCAGCGCAACGGTGTTTGTCGATTATTGGAAAAAGCTATGGGACGACATCTTTTATATTTAACTTGTCGACATCATGTTGCGGAAGTACAGCTGAGAGCTGCTTTTGAGGTAAAGTTTGGCAAAACGTCAGATCCTACCGTGCAAATTTTCAAGAGTTTTCAAGATTCCTGGATTACTACAGATCGCAGCAAATATAAATTTGGAATAGAAGATCAACTTGTGAGAGATGCTTTGGAAGGTGAAACTGACGAAATTGTCACCTTTGTAAGAGAAAGACTTCAGGGAAAGCACTGCAGGGAGGACTACCGTGTGACGGTCTAAATAAAAAGTCACTTTAATTGAGATAATCCTGACGCAGATTCGTAGATCTGGTCAGTTAGTTTATTATAATGATACACTAGTTGACGCCGTAGCAGTCAGACAAGGAATGATGCTTTTGGGACCGAGGCTCTGCCGGATCGGTCCCACGATGAAAGAGTACATTCAACTGCCCTTATCAGTTTGAAGGGAGGGAGTGATATCTATCTATTCTTAGCCTACGAAACTACTCTATTTTAGAAGAGTGCATTTATAAAGCTAGAATATTTTTACTTATTCGTTCTAGCTTTACACCTCCCCTGTTAGAGTGAATTTCTCCCGAAATTCTTTGTACATGCATAGATTACTTCCTTCTAAACTTAATAGGTTTATTATCTAACTTACTCTCTAAATCGATAGTAGGCCCGCTCGCTGGCACATAGGTGACAACTTGTGGTACTATTTCGTTGTTTATCTTATTGGTGGTACAACAAAAATTAATACAGAGGTTAGGAAGACATTTCCGAATTAATTCGCAAACTCCGCATTTATAAAGCGCAAATACTGAAATAAGGATTAACGAAGTGTAGCCTAAATAAGAAAGAATGTTCGTTGCCTTTTCTTTCCAAGAATGAGATCTTTTAATACTCTGTACTTTATTCAAAACAGTTTCTATCTCATCTAAAGATTTTCCGGCTAATTTTAATTCCTGGTCATTTAATTGTCCTTTTAAGGGTAGAAATTCGTTTCTTACAAGATTTAGATCGGATTCCGAGAATGGAATTGTAACATTTTTTCGATATGAAAAATTCTGCGTTTTTACTTTAGTTTTGCTTAATTTTACAATAGTGTATTCGGTATGTAAAATACAGTTATCTAGAGCTTTAATTAAAGTTACTCCTGTTATTGACTTTTCATAATTTGAATTTTCACAGTAAATTTGTACGATCTCCTCCTTGTTTGGAATCATAATGACACCCTGCTCGTTTTGTAAAATGTAAAATACAGTTTGATCAATAATAATTACATTTATCTGACACATTTTATTGTTTATAATTTTAACGCTGTTTTTTATCAATTGTGTTTCACAGGATTTAGTTTCTGCTAGGAGATAGCTAGGGTTCTTTCTTTTACAAATTTTGGTAATGCCTAGTAATTTACAGTAACTAAGATCACTTTCTGACGTAGGGATGTAAAGAGTTTTTTGGTCGTTGATCAATACATAATTTTCATTTGGGATTACGGTGATGAAATTATCCCCTTTTCGTAATGGCATCGGAATTAAGTGATTTATTTTATAGATTTCTTTTTCTAAAATCGGCATTTGAATTGAGTAGACAAATTTATTATTTATCAATAAAACAGTTATTTCGGCAATATCAATCAAATATTGATAATTTTCCTCTACTAACTGAATGCTATGCTTTTCATTGTTTTCCTCTTCGAATTGTTTAAATCCCTCTATAAGTGTACTCGGAGGTAGAATTTGGGGATGTATGATTCCGTGTTTACCGTCATTTATTGCATCAATTAGTAATGATATGTCTTCACTTAATTCTGATATAACAACTGTCATGATTGTGATCTGATTAGCCATTACTATGTTTTCGATATTTTCATTAGTCTTATTGGCTAACTTGTTATAACTATCTACAATGTTTTTATTTTTTAAAAATAAGGAATCTACGTCGTGTGCGGCCGAGTTTAAAATAGTCCTAATTACTTTTGTCTGATTTTGTAGTGACATTTTTAACATTTTGTTTTGGGAATATAGTTGGTCAAGTTCGTGGTTGATATAATCTAAATCATCTTCAGATAGTGTTCCGAAAAGTGTCTTGGAGATGCTTCCAACAAAATTAAAAGCTCCCCTTTTGTACCGATTTTTTCCTAATAGCTGATTCAGTAGCAATCTTCGAGCATTTAACCTTTTAATTCGGGATTTTAAGGTTTCTAGTTCAAATTGTTCCAAACAATGATTACATCGTTCGAAGACGGATTTATACAAGAGATTGATTTGTTCGTATCTTTTGTCAATATTGTGTGTGTCGACGGATGAAATGAGTCGCCATGTAGTGTGATAGATTTTCGCTGTACCAAGGTCCTCGGTGAATATGGTGGAGCCATCGAGTGAAGTGAGGGTCACGTTAGCAGATGTGATCGAAAGAAGTGATAGCAGTATCCAAGTGAAATGCATTCTAAAAAACATAAAATGAACCGATCAATCTATTGGTAGAAGGGCTTCAACCTATTAGCGTGTACAGTGTAATGCTGATTATTGTATAGAATTTCATAATCAGAGGAACGAACGCGTTTGCATATGGTGTAGGGTCCGAGCCACTCACTTGCTAATTTTGTTTCTTTGCTATCATTATGCAATAATACTAAATCTCCTGGTTCGAAAAGAGGATTACTAATAATTATTTTTGCATCCTGCTGCCTTTTTAATCGTTCCTGTGTTTTTTGAATGGCAGTTCTTCCTTTTTCCAAATATTCCTCATGTCTCTTTCGCCAAATGTCTAACAATTCTTGATGAGTTAACGACGTGGTTGTTGCTAAGGCTGAAGGTAAATTGGCTTTTCTTCCAAATGTCATTTCAAACGGCGTTAAACCTGTACTCTCGTGGACTGCAGTATTAAATGCTAAGCATATCAGGTTCAAGTTTTGGTCCCATTCCGTCTCATTATCGGCCATGTATGTTTTTAGCAAATCTTTAATTGTTCCGTGAGTTCTCTCGAGGGCTCCATTGCTTTGTGGATGGAAAGCAGTTGTTTTGATGTGCTTGATTCTAAAAAGGTTTTCAAATTTTTGAACCAATTCCGATACAAAGTTAGCGCCCTGGTCAGTTAAGATATGCTTTGGAGAAGAAAATATGTAAATGTAATGATCTAGCAGGTTTGTTAGTATGCTTTCGCTTGTCGTTTCCGATAGTGCAATAAGAATTATATATTTCGTGAGCACATTTTGAATGGATAAAATATATTTGTTTCCACTCGTAGTTTCCGGTAATGGGCCAACTATGTCCATCGCGATCTTCTCATTCGGCTGCGTCGGCATTTCCGGAATGACTGCTTCAACCTTGGGACGAATTCGGGTCAGTTTTTCGCGTTGGCATACTTGACATTTCTTAACGAAGTCGATTACATCTTTCTCCATATTTTCCCACGATGTTTGTTCGCGTAGTCTCTTGATTGTTTTATTTTCGCCAAAGTGGCCAGTGGCCACGTTGCCGTGTGCCTCCCTCAAGAGATTTTGTTTCTCTTCTTCACTTAATTTTTTGTCAGGTCGTTCACACAGGAAAAATGTGTGTTCTGTGAATTTTGTCTGTAGTAGAAAATTCAACATATCTCCGATGCGTACACGTTCCGTAATTTTTATTAAGGGATCTTCCATGTGAAATTTAAGTATGCTCCAATTTTTGTTCCTGGTGAAATCTTTAATTTTTATGTAGAGGAGTTTGACCCATTTTTCTTCATCATAGTCTGGTAACTGGATTCTTAGCAAAGAGAAAATATTTTGTTTGCTAATTTTAATCCAATTCTTTCCAGTGGCAACAGGTTTTATTTTCAATTTACCAGGCAGGCGGTTCCTTTTCCAGATTGCGTAATCGTTTTGAATTTCCTTTTCATCTGTCGGTTCATGATTTCGCAATCTTTCAGAAATTGGTTGGTTATCTTCGCCTGATGATGATGGTGTATTAATCTCATCGACTTCTTGGGAGTCATTTACTTGATTAATTTGGGCATTCTCTCCCAATTGTTCTGAGAGATTTTGATCTTGAATAGGATGCAATCTTGAAAGCGCATCAGCGGCTGTGTTTTCCTTCCCTTTTTTATACACGATCTTGTATGTGTATGCTTCCATCTGAAATCTCCACCTCATTAACCTGGAAGAAGGGTCTTTTACGTTAAAAAGCCACGTCAAAGCTTGATGGTCCGTTTGTATTATGAATTGACGTCCAAGAAGATATTGTCGAAGCCGCTTAACTGCCCATACGATTGCTAATGTTTCTTTTTCGGTAGTGGTGAAGTTGAGTTCGGGTTCGTTCAAAGTTCTTGAGATGTAGCAAACTGGGTGTCCCTGCTGAGATAAAATTGCCCCCAGTCCAACATTACTTGCATCGGTGGTCAGAGTAAATGTGTCCTTGAAGTCAGGATATCTTAATACCGGTGCAGAGCAAAGAGCATCTTTCAACATCTTGAAACTTGTTTCGCAAGATGGCGTCCAATTGAAGGGTTGATTTTTCTTCGTCAGTGCTGTCAATGGTTTAGCTATCGTAGAGAAGTTTTTTATAAATTTTCTGTAATATCCAGCTAGTCCCAAGAAAGACATGACTTCTTTTTGTTTTTCGGGTCTTTTGAAATTTTGGACAGCAGATAATTTACATGGGTTTGGTTTCACTCCGTTTTCCGTGATCACGTGCCCCAGGTATTCCAGTTCCGGTCGGAGAAACTCACACTTGTCTGGTTGAAGTTTGAGTCCAGTAGCCCGTAAACGTTCAAATAAGATAACGAGATTTTCGTTGTGTTCTTGGAGTGTGCTTCCAAAGACAACAATGTCGTCCAGATAAGCGAAGCATATTTTTCCTACCAGTCCCCTTAATGCTGTGTCCATCATTCTTTGAAATGTGGCTGGAGCGTTTTTGAGCCCGAACGGCATGCGGTTATAATGAAAATGTCCTTCTGGTGTAGAAAATGCGGTATATTTTTTTGATTCCTCGTTCATGGGAATTTGGTGAAATCCTGAGCTCAAATCAAAGGCTGAAAAGAATTTTGCTTTTCCAAGGTGGTCTAAAATCTCGTCGATTACAGGAAGTGGGTAAGCATCTTGATCCGTTTTTTCGTTCAACTTCCTAAAATCAATTACAAGCCTCCATTTAGGTTTTCCTGACGCGTCGCGTTTTTTCGGGACTACCCAAAGTGGTGAATTGAATGGTGAGTCCGAGGCTTCTATTATTTTTTTGGTTAACATTTCATTTACTTGATTTGAAATTTCTTCTTTGTGGCACTCCGGATGTCGCGGTTGACGTATATTAATATTCGCTTCGTCTTTCACGATGATTTTATGTGACGCGAGACTTGTGCAGGGTAGTGGATCTCCTTGTAGTGAGAAAATGTCGTGATAAGAGATAGCTATTTTTTTAATCTGTGATCTGTGGGCATCTTCGATGTGTTCGAGCCTCAAATTTCCGTTCAATAATTTCAATCTAGCGTTTAATTCCTTCTGCGTAATGTAAGTTACACGCTCCTCTCGTTCTGGGCCAACATTGATAAACTTATAATTTATCTCTTCGTCACTCAATCTCAAGTCTGTTTCGGTTTCGTTACTAATGGGAATCATAACTTGTGAGTCAACAATACGATAAATAGAATTTGGAATGTAGGGATTATCTTCTATGAGAATATGCCCCTGCTGTTTGTTTGTTTTCACGGTTATCATTTTTATGGTGTTTTTTGGAATAAGGATACCGTCGTACTCCAAGGGATAGACCTTATCGTCAAGCTGGAGGGAGCTGTTTGACAAGTTGAACTGATAAGAGTACAGGAATGGTGTTCCGATGATGCCTTCCTCGGGTATGGGAAAATTTGCTGGTACAATTACAAAAAGATGTTCTTTCCCTTGAAACTTAAACTTGGTGGCTTCGTTTGTCCGGTGCTTATCATTTCCCATTGAAAACTCTTTGTTCATTGAAATTTTCTGGTGGTATTTGTTAATGCAATTTTCTTTTATTAGATTTATCGATGCGCCACTATCGACTAATAATTTTACAGGTTTAGTTGCTCCGTGTAATTGTCCTCTGATAGAATATAATCTTCCAGATATTGCTGATACTCTGTCTCCGTCTCCATTTCCTCGATATCTTCTTCCGTTTCTTGTTGGAGATAGTTCACGCGATTTGGAGGTCGACCTCCCGAGGCTTTCGTATGAAAATTTTTCTGTTTGGAGAAACATTGATTTTCGGTGTGTCCAGGTTTTTTGCAGTGACTGCAAAATAACTGGATTCTCTGCTGCAAAGGTATGCTGTGATTTGGAGGATTGTTTAATGAAGGGTATTTTTGTTTACTGAGTTGGGAGTTGAAGTTTTGAAAAGGAGATTTATTGAGGGTTGTGCGAATAGGTAGTTGGGGTTTAATCGTGTTTTTGGATAAGCGAATTTTACTTCTTTCAGCTAGCCAGACTTCTGATTGGATTGCCATTTGTTGTGCTTCTCTAACATCGCTCGGATTTTTGCTTGAAACTCGGTCTGAAAGTTCTTCTCTTAAATTCATGATGTATTTTTCGAGAACTGTTTGCTCTTCATTTTTTATGCAAATTTCTCGTTCGTGTGTTAGAGGATTTTTCGATTGTACAGCATACAAAAGTTCGTGCATTCTTTGGTTGAATCTCACGTTAAAATTCTGCGTACTTTCCCCAGCTTCTTGGATTACTTGTGATAGTTTGGTACGATGCGTTTCTAGTGATCCGGTAGTTCCAAAGTTAGTTCTAAGAGCTTTAAAAAGATCATCATAATCTTCGATTGATAAAAAGCGAATAGATTTTTCAGCTTCTCCTTCGATTTTTTCTGCAATGATCCAGTCTAATAAAACTCCTGGATTTGAACACTGCGATTTAATTCTTTTCACTAGAGTGATGAAGGGTTCAACTCCCATATCGTCTTTTCCGTTGAATTTTTTTATTAATTTCACCGCGTCTCTCGCAGGGATACTTTCGCTTGTGGTGGAAATTCTTTCATTTGACCTTTGTGAGAGCCTGTCTCTTATAAGGATGGCTTCATTTGGGGTTGTTACTCTTTCGTTTGACAACCTTAGTAGAAGCCTAGGGTCAATTTGTTCTCTCTCTAAGGACTGTGCTGTTTCTACAAATAAAGTGTCGTTGTTACCTGCTCTATATTCTTCATCGTTCTCCCTTTCGCTCCCGTCCGAAGTCACTAAATCAAAATTTTTTGCTATAGAACGAATCTCTTCCTTACGAGTATTTATTGCAAGTTCCATGTTGGACATCCGATCTGATAATTTTTGTAGCATGCCAATTATATCAGCATTATTAAATACAAGGGGAATATCTTCCGTCTGTGCAGGTGCGTTTTTCTGGATTCCGTCTGCCATGGTTTTCTTCTTAATAGTGTGTGTGTGTGTTTAATAGTGTACCTAATTCTTTGGGTTCCCTATTTATGTTAGCGGATGTCGGGTGGTGTGTCGCGCCGCGTTATCTTATATCTATATCGTTCGGTACAATGATATACTCGCGTACGCGTATAGTCCGTGGCGAAGTCAGCCCTCTAGCCAGTGACTATTTTCTAATTTAAATTCAGTATTTGAAGCGAAAGTGCTACAACTTTGGCCAAATATTCTGAATGAATCGATGAACGTTTTTTAACGAAAGGTCTAGTCTCGCGTAGTCGACTAGCCTTACGAGGTTTTGGAGAGTCGTGACAGAACACTCCTTTTTATTTTAAAATTTTTCCTCTTCTTTTTACTCACTTGAGGTTCCCAGTGAAGGTAGTTCGTGGCTGCTTCAGTGGATTTACTCGTTCTGGTCAGCCGTGGGTTTCAGAGTCCGTGAATTCTGCAATTCCAACGGTGCCAACTTGGTTGGGTGACGTCTCGCCTTTTAGTCAAATTTTCAAAGACAAGGAATCACTGTGAGCCTACTTAGTTCAGCCCAGTACGTGTTTTCCTGATTTTAATTCCGTAGAAAGGTTCTTATTGATACTTTGTGAGAATGACGTATCAATCAAAAGTATCCTGGCATGGATCGCCAATTTATGTGACGGTCTAAATAAAAAGTCACTTTAATTGAGATAATCCTGACGCAGATTCGTAGATCTGGTCAGTTAGTTTATTATAATGATACACTAGTTGACGCCGTAGCAGTCAGACAAGGAATGATGCTTTTGGGACCGAGGCTCTGCCGGATCGGTCCCACGATGAAAGAGTACATTCAACTGCCCTTATCAGTTTGAAGGGAGGGAGTGATATCTATCTATTCTTAGCCTACGAAACTACTCTATTTTAGAAGAGTGCATTTATAAAGCTAGAATATTTTTACTTATTCGTTCTAGCTTTACAACCGAGAATTATTGGAACTTGTGCTCATTTTCTTGGGAGTAATACCACCACGAGGAATATCTTTTCGTATTCCGGGAGCAATGCATCATGCCAGATTTATGGCAAAAGTTATTTACATGCTAAAAATGTTCCTTTTTCGGGAAGAATATCCCATATCTGCAAGTGATTTACAGTCCTGCTGTGACGTTTGTATTTTTATAGTGCGTATTTATGTTCAAGTGTGGTTCAATGCCCCATGTGCTGCTAAAGCGCCTACTCAGGATCTTGAATTGATCAAGAAGGCTCACAAGTTCGCAGAACATGACAAAGAAATTTCCAAAACGGTTTTGGAAAAACTCAGCAGACATCTCTGGTATCTAGTACCAGAAACAGCAGCACTGGCTTTTTTTGACGAGGAAATACCTGCAGAAAAGAAGAACATCGTGGTAAAGGCATTATCGAAGAAAGGTAAAGAAAGTGACGGAAATATCAAACGTCTGGTACTAAAGAGCATGAAACAATTATTGGACAAGGAAATTGAGCACTTCATCACGGCGAATTCACATAACTTGTTTTCGCGATTTGGAATCTCGACATCTTTCCTTCAAGAAAACGCATTAGAATGGATGAAGAACGAAGATTACTTGCGAGGCTTAACAATTGTTAAACATTTAACAGTAGTGAATGATACTGCTGAAAGAGGTGTTAAATTAATATCGGACTTCAACTGCTCGATAACAAGAAATGAGGACCAAAAATAGTACTTACTGCAAGTAGTAAAAAAATTATAGAAAACAGTTACCAGATATCAGAAAGAAAACATTGGCTTCGGCCAAAAAATAATATTTTATGATCAGCGTTGTGATTAGACTTCATATGAAATGGATTTAGATTATATTTCATTATAGCATTTGAAAGTCTTATGAATATCAATCTGACATACTGGAAGACACAAAAAATATATATTATAATATATTTACGAAAATAATTCTATATTGATCGACATTTTTTAATAGAAAACTGCTTGAACGAATAAAAATTGTTTAAACAATGACACGACGTTTTTAACAGAATTTACTACTCCTCGAAATCATTCAATATTATGTTTAATTCAGAAAATACGATTTAAAAAATATTTTTGGAAAAATAATTGTTTAAACAAATTATATTTGTTTAAACAATTAAAAAATGGTTAATATATTCTTTCTATACACTAAATAGTCAGAAAAATAATTATATGTATTTTATTTTATTTAATTTTTTTTAAGTTATCGAAAAAAAAGCTTGAGCAAATCAAAATTGTTTAAACAAAAAGAAATTTATTAAACATTAAAAGATATGTATCAAAATTATATAATTATTCAATAAAAATTAGCACAGGATACCAATTTGAGAAAAAACTGGACATCTCCAGGTCAATTTTTAGAAATTTTGAGAATAAACAATAAGTAATTGTTTAAATAATTACATAATGTTTTAAAAAAAATTTTGGGTCATATTTCGGGCGCTGTGGGGGGGGGGTAAGGGTGGTTTAAAAATAAAAGTTATTAATATCGTTTTATGTCGTAGGTACTCCTCTTCAATCCCTAAAAAAGTCGGCACGGTTCGATCAAACCCTGAAGTATGAGCTCAATTTTACAAAAATCCAAAATTTCCCCATGTTAATTAAATGGGATTTTGAAGTGCTCGGTGGCACGTGTTAATATTCGAATTCCGAAAAAAATGGGGATTTTTTTTCTCCGGAAATGGAAACTTTGGGGGGGGGGGGGGCTTGCCCTGTTGCTCGAAAAGCGTTTTTTGATTGTATATACATTTATATATTAATGGTGCAATACCTCATTAAAAATTAGGATGGTCAGTTTTGCAAAACAGAGAATTTAGAATGAATTTTAGACATATTGACTGTGTATATGACATAAAGTATAATCCTCAGTTTGATCTATGGTGGTCGATTCTGGCACGTCATGTGGCACACTGCGCGTACACGGCTGCCTGTTCTCCTTGTCTTCCCATATATGCCGTAACAGGTCGCGGGGTCTTACGGAAGCAGGCTACGCGTGCCGATGATTGGACGGTAGGGTGACCAGAAAAAAACACTTTTGGTTTTCTTAGGAGTGAAGGGCAAATAACGGTAGTTTATGCGATTTTAGAAGCCAGATTTTTTTTAACTTTAAACAATATTTTTCTATAATTCGCGAAAAAGTGCTAGTTTTTCCACCTGTTTTTGGTGTAAAAAGTGATCGATTTTTGGTCGATGACGTGGCGCATGCGCAGTGCCGACCTTTCCGGGCAACAGTG
>CAKNYM010042242.1:0-15152 GCA_932195095.1 Andricus curvator | reverse complement strand
ATTATAGAAAAAGTATCGTGTCCCACACATTGAAAAAGCGACGATTTAAAACTCGTGTGATAGCCACCCTCGCTCCGCTCGGGTAGCTAACTTCACACTCGTTTTAAATCTCTCGCTTTTTCAACTTGTAGCACAATATACTATTAGAGGTGGCCCATCGTCTTTGAAAGTTTTCATTGCAAAAGCTGACAATTTCGGTAAGTGAAGAGTCAATCGTAAAGGTGCAACCTCAGCTCTTTTCATCGATGTGACTTTATAACAGGATTAGTTAGCGTCCCCTGAATTATTATTCACTTTTCTGAAAAAGGGAAATATGACTAAAGAACGCTTGCCGAGAAAGGGCCTGCTTTATGAGTTTATGGTGTCAAGACCCACTGGGATCGACTTCTATGGCCGAGCTGATGAGCGCTCCGCCCCGAAAATTAAACAGCTTAAGTCGTAGACCTGTCAAATTTCAAAAATTTACTCAGATTTGTTTTCATTATTGCAGGCTTATTTATATTTTTCCTAATCTGCTTTTTCAGAAAATGTGATCTTCAACCTTCGATGAAAATATTGTTAAAATTTCAGTATAAGATATATATTATCAGGGCCGTTATTAGGCTTTAAAAACAGTAGAAAACCGTGAAAATGGCACTTTTCAAGCAACCGTAATTAACGTTTTTTATGAATTTTTCATTGAAAAAATGTTTTTATGTGGATTCTGAGAACCTCAAGAACAACATATTAAAAGTTCAAAGTAAAAAGTGGATAACTTCGTGGTTAAAATCTTAAATGAAAAAAAAACTTGAGTTTGCCCAGGTTAATTACATAAGAACTTCAAAGACGATGGGCCACCTCTAAATATTGTTTAAAATTAAAAAAAAATCTGGATTCTACAATCGCATACACTACCGTTATTTGCCCTTCACTCCTAAGAAAACCAAAAGTGTTTTTTTCTGGTCACCCTATTGGACGGGTCGGGATGGGCTATCGGGTTAGAGTGAGCTTAGCTTTAACCATGAGGTTAGGTTCACTCAGAGACATTAAGTCGATATGATGTAAAAAAATAATAAAATTTAAATGATGATTGTATTAAGAGGAAGATAAGATGATGATTATATTAAGATGAAGATTAGATAATGATTACATTAGGATCACTTGGATCAAGAAATTGATATCACGAACAAAGAGTTAGAGGTCGGATCCGACAATCAAAGTTTAGACAGTAGATGGATGATTAATAATTTAGTATAAAATCAAAACCCGGAAACACAAGTGTGGAAATTATAACATCCCTACCCACATGCTGCCTAATGAGAGAGCTCAAAAGTCACTGACGCAGGCTCTAGACAGGACTGCAACAAAATTATTAGAAGTTTTAGAGGCATCCAGTTAGACAGCCTTATAAGAAATTAGGGGTAAAATAAATCATACGAAATTATAAATAGACAAAATAATGATACTCCTTTCCAAAAAGAATATAATCACAGTCACATGGATAAGCAGGATTGTATAGTGTTATTAATACAAAATGATTTAAATAGAAACGTAACTAACCAGTTAAAATACAGAGATGAAATTAGAGACAACTTTAACCAATTGAAGAAGTCATTAGAAGTTGAGAAAACTGCGAAAAAAATTATTGTCAAACGAGATTTTCAATTAACAAGAAAAAATCAAACCTGAATCTGCATATAAACTGTTTAAGAGTCAGAATTGATATTTG
The DNA here is from genome assembly GCA_932195095.1 of Andricus curvator. Classification (NCBI taxonomy): domain Eukaryota; kingdom Metazoa; phylum Arthropoda; class Insecta; order Hymenoptera; family Cynipidae; genus Andricus; species Andricus curvator. Next base: position 13,444 of record CAKNYM010042242.1, on the reverse strand, counting down.
ATAATCTTTTAGATATTCGTGATACAATAGTGAGTAGAAGAAAGTGTTACACAACATTATCATAACTCACTTATAGGAGAATTATCAGAAAAGCATATTAAAGGTAAAAGAGCTTAAAATCATATTGCATCAATTAAGAGAGATTAAAAAAGTAGAAGAAAATTGTACACAACGTTATCGTAAATAATTTAGATAAGAATTGTCATAAAAGATTATTAAAAGTGAAAGAGCTCAAAATCACATTGCAGAGATTTAAAACAGTTTAAGAAAGTATAAATAAATATTACATATTCCTTGAAGAGCACACGGCTCTATCAGTTAAAAATGAAACCTAAAAAAAAAGTTTTTCCATCATACCTTTATCGAAAGATCGATTTTCAATGCCTGTAGAGCGAAGCGAAAATGGCCGAATGCAACCGTGTTTCCTTTTCATCCCTAGGGAGGAAAAGTGATGCCGTGGCGGGATGAAAAGAAATGAAAGGGCTCGTGATTGGTCTAGAGCAGAATCTCTCTATTGTGACGCGATCGTTCCCTCTCTCGTTCCATCTTCGTCATAATCGCACGAGCGCTGCAGCCAAGTTCAAGATCTTTACGATCGAGAGAAAAAAATATCGACTTATATAGTTTCCTCATCTCCCTCTTTCACACGGGAACTTCTTTCCATTTCCGTGATAATCGCATGAGCGCTGCATCCAACTTCAAGTGACTACTCTAACTTCTTGTCTACTGTCAAAATATTATTGTTGATTATTCTCAACAAAATAAATTCGGTTCGCGAAGAAAGTGACAAAGAACAACATTATTTCACGCCTCCCGAAATTGCGGAAAAAGCGAGCAAAGTGGCGTTGCCGCAAAAATCAAAGGAACGTTATCAAGCAATGTAAAAAAGTTCCAAGAATGGAAAACATCCCACGGGATGAAAAGTCGATCTCTGATAAAGGTATGATGAAAAATAGCGTGCACAACTCAGGTCGAAAGGCTATGATTGCAACGAGTGTGAAGTTTGCTGCCCAAGCGAAGCGAGGGCAGCACTCACACGAATTGTAAAGGATCTCTACCCTCAACCGAACTTGAGAATAGGTCAGATTTATATCAGGCGCCACTAAATCATCTAAGAAGTTTAGAAAAATCAGAATAAAAACTTAACAATATAAAATCCGGTAATTCTATTTTAGAGTGTGGAGTATAGTATATAATGGCAAAAATGAATACACTACAATTTAAATGTGAAAGAAGTAGAGGCACGCGGCCACTTCAAAGAATTCACTAAGATATTATGGGAACAATAAAACCTGTATCACACGCAGGGTATAAATTATTCGAAATTGTTTTTATAGATGATTATTCGAGATTAACTAGAGTATAATCAATTAAATCTAGAGATAGAGCAGGCATTTATTTAGAGAGATTTTTGCGTTCTTCTAAAAATGTACTAGGCAAAGATGAAAAATGTTGCTATATTAAATCGAATCAGAATAAAGGATTTACAGAAAAAAAATGTAGAGGTCATAGAAAAGAAAGGTATAGTGACTGAATTTTGACCAAACATATACACCAGAACTTGATGGTTCGGCGGAAAGATTTGATAGAATGTTACAAGAAAAATGAGAGACTTTGCCATTTGATTCGGGTTTACTCAAGAGTATGTGGAAATTGACGGCTGAGGTAGCGTAAAATGTTTACAATGACACACCTAACCAATCTATAGATTATTGAAACCTCAGTTTAGAATTGGGACTAAAAAAATTTAATTAAAAAAGAATCAGAAGATTCAATTGCATACCATTCATTAAAGTTCCAAAAACTAAACCGAAATCTTCTTTAAATCCTTCTTAGACGGGTTTACTGTGACAGGTTACAAAACAGGCCAAAAAGGCGAAAATTAAAATTAGATGAACAAAGGAAACCAGAAGTGAAAAAAGACGACTATTACCGTTGAGAAAAGTAAGTTCAGAAAAAGTAAAGTGTAGAAGATTCGTGTATGAACGATGCAAGCTTTGCTTATTTTATGAATAAAAAATTAGATGTTAAGAAGGTTCAGTTCGAACAACCACGTAGAAGAGGGCTTAATAACACAGAAACATACATACTTACAAAAAAACATAGAAACATAGAAAAACTGCATGCAACTTTTCCCCGATGAACTGTAATAGCTTTTTATACAACATGTATCAAATTGATGGACATTATATCGATGTATTGCATATAGAAACGGATAAGAATATTACATTTTGGCAGTGGATTCAAATTGTTAGAACTTAAAACGATATATCGTGGACAGAAATGGATAAGAATAATTAATTGCGGCATGGATTCAAATGGATATAATTTAGAAATAAAGGGATAGAGTCAGGGCCAGAAAAATAAAGGCAGTTTTGATTATTAAGTATAGAGTCAGGGATACAAAGAGATTGGCCTGAGTAGACACGACGGATCAGGGCCTGAAAAGAAAAAGATAGCTTTTGTGGGATGCACACTATGCACTTGAAAGAGTTTGAATAGCTCTGTCTTTTCTATCCACACATAAAAAGTGGAGATGTAAAAAAAGTAATATGGTAAGTGCACCAGTCTCCGCACACGTATCCGAGGTGGGGAGAATATTTATTTTCTTAAAGGGCATGTAGTACATTATGACGTCACTTTTTACCGACCGTTCAATGTTATTTTTTTCCGCCAATTTAAAAAGAGGTAAATTGAAATATCTTGCTAATTTTTTTTTTTAATGACAGGCAATATTGTGGGGCAAGTCTGTCTGTTCAATTAAAGTTGCTATATTATTGCTAAATATATATTTTTAATATTTGCAATGTTCACCTCGAAGCTCTTGTATTACAAATTATTTAAATATGGCGGCTGGTGGAAGAAAGCCACTTTAGAAAAAGATGCGGGCGCCACGTTGCGGTTGCCGGGAGAATCGCCTTGTCGGTATCGCACAGTCGGTAACGACGCTAGAATTTTGTAACGGGACTACATGTGAGAATATAAAAATATTCCCAGACATGTGCTGCCACCTTCTAATTTACAAAACCTCAGGTTTCTCTAATAGTGTGTGTCTTTTGAATTTTTTCGTATTCTTTGAATTTTCTTGTATTCTTTCAATTATTCTGCATTAATTCTTTTGAATTCTTAAAAAAAATTAATTCTTTGAATTCAAAAATTGAGTATTTCTCAAGTATTACTCAACTAAAGACCAAAAATTAAAAATTAATTTCAATTCTTTGAATACTTTTGGATTCTTTGAATTCTTCGAATTCTTTAGAATTCTTTAAATTATGTTGAATTCTTTTGAATTCGTACAATTATTTTGAATTTTTTGAAGACTTTTGAACTCTTCTAAATTCTTTTAAATTCTTTCAATTCTTTTAAATTAAATTTTTTTTTAATTCTTCGAATTCAAAAATTAAGTATTACTCGAGAATAAAACTAACGACCTAAAATTAAAAATTAATTTCAATTCTTTAAATACTTTTGGATTTTTTGAAGACATTTGAATTCTTTGATTTCTTCGAATTCTTTTGAATTCTCATGAATTCTTTGAATACTTTTGGATTCTTTGAATTCTTCGAGTTCTGAAAATCTTTGAATTCTTCGAATTATTTAAATTCTGTGAATTCTTACAATTATTTTGAATTATTTTGAAATCTTTTAAATTCTTTCAAGACTTTTCAATTCTTCTAAATTCTTTGAATTCTTTTTAATTTTTTTTAATTCTTCGAATTCAAAAATTAAGTATTACTTAAGATTAAAACTAACGACCTAAAATTAAAAATTAATTTCAATTGTTTAAATACTTTTGAATTCTTTGAATACTTTTGAATTCTTCTGAATTCTTTGAATTATTTAAATTCTGTGAATTCTTTTGAATTCTTACAATTCTTTTGAATTATTTTGAAATCTTTTAAATTCTTTCAAGACTTTTCAATTCTTCTAAATTCTTTGAATTCTTTTTAATTTTTAATTTTTTTTTTAATTCTTCGAATTCAAAAATTAAGTATTACTTAAGATTAAAACTAACGACCTAAAATTAAAAATTAATTTCAATTGTTTAAATACTTTTGAATTCTTTGAATACTTTTGAATTCTTCTGAATTCTTTGAATTCTTATGAATTTTTTGAATTCTTCTAAATTCTTTGAATTCTTATGAATTCTTTTGAATGCTTTTAATTATTTTGAATTCTTTGCATTAAAAAATTAAGTAATTGGGAAAACAACCCAGTAATCGTGACCAGTAATGGTGACGCTAATTTTATATTTTTCTGTCCACTTTGAATTGATTGAAATACCATTTCATGCTATAAAGTGCTAAAAATAAATTTTATCTTTTTCTTCTGAATGTTACTTTCATCGGGCTTTTTAACAATAAATTAACCAAGGTACAAAATTATTGGGACTTACACGATTATTGGGACCTTCACGATTACTGGGACACTTACCTTACTCAAAATTACAATAAAAAATAAAAAAATCTTCAATTCTTTGAATCCTTTTGGATTCTTTGAATTTTTATGAATTCCTAGAATTCTGATAAATTCGTTGAATTCTTCTAAATTCCTAGAATTCTTTTGAATTCCTCGAATTATTCTGAATTCTCATGAATTTCCTGAATTCTTTTGAATCCTTTTAATTCTTTTGAATTCCTAGAATTCTATTGAATTCTTCGAGTTCTTTTGAATACTTCGAATTCTTTTGAATTCACATGAATTTTATTGAATTTTTGATTACTTTGAAATCTTTGCATTAAGAATTAAGTAAGGGGTCGTGCACATAATACGTAACACGTTTTTTCTTTTTTTAAATAAAGACGAGAACAAAATTGTCTTGAAGCCAAAAGGGACATAAACAAAAGAAAAGGGTGTGACGTATTATGACAATTTCGGATTCTGTTAAAGTTTTTCATCGGAGACATTTTTATTACAAAATTATTAGTTTTTAAAGAAGATTCATATTTTTTAAACAATTTTATGTTAAATTAGTATTTTTAAACAAAACTTTAAGTTAAAGTAGTATTTTTAAACAAAAATCCTTATAATTCGAACAAAATTTAGAATATTTTAAAAATTTTGGATTATGTTAGTGTTTTTCTTCGGAAAGAATTGAATTTTCAACAATTATTAAAAAAAAAAGGTGAAAATAGAAGAAAATTATAAATTTAATTTTTAACTGTTGTAGATTCATCTTTCAATTTTCAACAGTTTTAAATTTAACCTTTGAAAACTAACCTATTCAAAAATGATAAAAATTGGAAATTCCATTCTGAATTGTTGAAAACTCAAGAAAAAAGCGAATTTTTTATTGAAAACAAGGGTTAAAAATGTATCTAACCGTTATATCCTTCACCTGAGATGAAAGAGACCTACTGACCACTCCAAAAGGTCCCTTCTAGAAAAAAATGATTGGACCCGATTGAGACAGATTGACGGGTGAATCGTTTTGAATTGGTATTAATAGGGACAAATTTTGTTTATCGTTCTCAATCATTTTCAATCGGGACAAGCGTTTGAATCGTTCGCAATCGGGTAAATGCATAGAGACGTCGATCGGAAACCTAACCCTAGAAGCCGTGAAGGTGACTTGGGTGATTATTTTTAATTTTTTGAGTGTTTTACGTGGAGGCTCTCCGGATTTGTTCAGGTAACAGTGATAGCAGTGGTTTTCAGGGGTTATTGGATATTATTATTGGGTTGGAAATATAACTTGAGGCTTTCTGAACGTTGAATTGAATGATCATTTCACATTTTTTTAGTGTTTTACGTGGAGGGTCTTCGGATTTATTCAGGTAAAAGTGGTAGTGGTGGTATTAGGGGGTTGTTGAATATTATTATGGGTTTGGAAATCTAGTTCGAAGTTTTCTGAAGGTAACTTGTGTGATCATTCTAAATTTTTAAATTTTTTGAGTTTTTTACGTGGAGGTTCTTCGGATTTATTAACGCAAAAGAAGAAGGGGTGGTCTTAGGGGGTTGTTGAATATTATCATGGGGTTGAGAATATAACTTGTAGTTTTCTGAAGATGACTGGGTGATTATTTTAAATTTTTTAATTTTTTGAGTATTTTATGTGGAAGCTCTTCGGATTTGTTAAGGTAAAAGTAGTAGTGGTGGTCTTAGGGGGTTTTTGAATATTATTATTGGGTTAGAAATATAAGTTGGGGTTTTCTGAAGGTGATTTGGGTGATTATTTCAAATTTTTCAATTTTTTGAGTGTTTTACGTGGAGGGTCTTCGCATTTGTTCAGGTAAAAGTGGTAGAGGTGTTCTCAGGGGTTTTTTGATTATTATTATTACGGGGTGGGAAATATAACTTGGGTTTTCCTCTTACAAATTTAAAAATTTTTTCAAAGGAGGTGCATACCCGGGTACTCCGTTACACCGATGAAGCTGTTTTTTTTTTTTCACACACGTAAGAGTAAAATTTGCAACCTAAATTTCGAAATCAAAATGAAATAATACTGTTAATTTATTTGAGAAATAACTTCGAAACACCTGTTTAATTATTATACTTAGGTATCAAAATTAAAAAAAAATAGGCCGCAACCGAATTAAACAAATTACAATGTAATGAAAAATAATACGCAAAAGTCATGAAAATTACTACAAAATAAGGTATTTGGAAATATGTTGGTGATTGCTCCTTGATCACGAGGGAATTATTTAACAATTTAAAATCTTTTTAAAATTTATCTTTCACAGATATGTAATTTAAAAAAGAAGTAAATAATCGTTTTCAAATAATTCCCGCGAGATCAATGTGCTGCCATCAACATAATGGCAGACTTACTTCATCTCGAGTCCCGATTGAGAACGATAGGCAACGATAGCCGGCCTCAATCGTTCCGAATCGGTACGACCCGATTAAGAAACACAATTGGGAACGATTGAAATTTTTTTTCAATTGTTCGCAATCGGATCCAATCATTTTTTTGTAGAAGGGGTACGTTTTATTGGAATGATGCACCCTCAAGAGTCCAGAGGATGCAAAGAAGCAGATTCCGAGGCCTGCTATTGTTCATTTTTCTGACTCCTTGCACGACTCGGAAGCTCCTCCGATGCTTCCGAATCCCGCAGACGATCCTCACAGTTTGATTCCAAGTCGTATTCCATATTCAGGGACGCAGTCGACCATCCAATATTCACAGATTTGACACGTCTTTTCCTCGCACAAAGTCACAACAAACTCTTTCTCACGAACGTCAATATTCAACAAATTCACGGACAAATAAAAAATAAAAACAATCAGTTCCCCCTCGAAATCCACAAATTTGCTCTTTTTCCGAATGTTGTCTTAACAAATAGAGGCTAGGACGTTACTCAGTCCGATGCGGAATTTCGATTATTCGCCTGTCAACGGAATAAAATCACACAAAACGATGGATAATGAAGTTGTTACTTGACGCAGTGCACCACACTTGTTCATTTAAACAATCTCAATTTTTCCCGGATGCTTCACAGTTTGGAAAAAGATTTAAATCGTTGTTTACATGTTGAATAACTCGATGCGAAAACGGCAACGGCCGAACGGCGTAAACTCGTAAAGTGGCGACGGCGGGAAAACTTGTCACGTGACTCACCTACACACTCATGTATGTTCATTCAAGAGTTTTTAAATTCTCGGGAATTTTAAATCGGGGAATATTCTCGTATAGAATTTGTATTGTTTTTTTATGGGAAAATTGTTTATTATTTGTGGTTGGCTTGATTATTTCACGATAAAGTACCTGATTCTAATTCCTGTATGAATATTGACATAAATATTTATTGTAAGATTTGCAGACAAAACAATACTGAAAGAACAGAGAAACTAATTATTATTATTATATTATAATCTTTAAGATGATTTAAAAATTTTACATCTATAGAATTGAATATATTTCAAATCATCATTTTCTATTATATATATTAAATATTGAAAAGTCTTCAAATGCAAATATTCAAAATTGAAGAATTTTAAATGGCAAATTGTTAAAATTGAAGAACTTTCAATTGTAAATTATTAAAATTGAACTATTAACCCTCAACCGTTCGCGTGGACGGTCAAGTGACCGCGTTTTTGGAATTTCGAATATCGCGCTCACCAGTGAGCTTTGGGTGATATGGGAGGAGCATGTATTCTTTAGTTACACTCACGACCGCTATTTCCGGCACAAGTTAGATTGACCCACCCACCTCATCCCACTTGAAACAGTTCCAAACACGGAGACGCAAGGGAAACTAAAATGAAACCTACCTACGTATTTTGTAATTTTTTAATTTCGTTGACTACTTTTTTACCATGTTTCCTACTTTTTATATGCTAAAGGCTAACTTTTTGCCCAAAGTTCCTTTTTTCTGTGCCGACTAAGTTGATTATATTGTAGTTTCAAGTTACAAGTGTCAAATTATGTATTTTTTTCAAGTGGCTAACTATATATTGTCTAAATAAAGAATTTTGATAAAGAAGGTGTTTTCTGAGTTGTATCAGAGTTTCTTTGCTTTCATGGCAGTAAATAATTCACGAAAAGTAAAGAAAACAGCATGGTAATCATGAAAAAACGTGGACGGTCAACTGACCGTCGCGCGATCGCCCGTGTGACTCAAGTTGGCGCGAACGCATGAAGGTTAAGAAAAACGAGAAAATTAACATACCTGTAAAATATAAATCTTGAAAATTAAATATTTTACATGTACGTTAATTTGAACTTTTTTTTAAGAGTTCAATTTTTTAGGTTTACAATTGAAATTTATTCAATTCTATATACTTACAATTTCAAATTCATTTTGAAGATTATATATAAAAATAATTACCTTGAAAATTAAAAAATTTTAAATTGTAACTCTTCAAAGGTATAGAACTTTGAATTGTAAATCTTTAAAATTGAAAAGTTTTTAATTTTCAAAAATTGAAATCAAAATCATCACAACTTGAGAATTTTCATTTATACATCTTTAAAGCTGAAGAATTGTAAGCTGCAAATAGTTGAAATTGAAAAATTTTAAATTGTAAATTTTTCAAATTTACAATTAAAAAAGAATGTTCCAAATTTCATACCTTTAAAATATAAATCTTGATCAATTTTCTATTATACACATTAAATATTAAAGAGTCCTCAATTGCAAAAATTTGAATTTAAATAGTTTCAAATTGCGAATCGTTCAAATTAAAGAATTTTTCATTGTAAATCTTCAAAATTGAAGTATTCTAGTTTTAAGTTTTAAGTTTTAAAATTAACAATTCTGTAATTCTGATGATGTACATTTAATTCGGAATTTCTTGAATTTAGAAGATTTATAATTGAAAACTTGAGTTTTGACTTCCAAAAACATCAAAATTTAGGCATTTTTATTTACACATCTCCAAAATTCAATTGTAAATCTTCAAAATTGGAAAATTAGAAATCGCGAAAATTGAAGAATTTTTCATTTTAAATCTTAGAAATTAAAGAGTTTCTGATTTTGACATGTTACAATTAAAAATGTATATAATTTTGATGATTTACATTTGAAATTTATTCAATTTGGAAGGTCTAAAATTGAAAATAAGAGACTTTTTTAGGGACGACTGAAAAATCCCAAAAAATAAAATTCCCGACACTGTAAAATTTCTCAATGATAAAATTTCCGAATTGGAAAATTCGTGAATTATAAAATTTCCGAATAATTAAATTCCCGAACAGTTTATAATATTATTGAATTTGAAAATTCCCGAATAATAAAATTCCTTTCATTGTCATTTTAGTTTTATTTGTCGAAAATACTATGGAAAAATAGAAAACTTAAATTTCGAGCGCGAAGCGCGCGACTTGACTAACGTGCGCTAAAACTTGCTAGTGAAGCGAGGTATGCGTCCAGCCCAACGAGAAGTGCTCACGCAGGGAGCCGATTTTTTTAAGCGTTGAGTTCAATTGTTAACTATTTAAATTATAATATTTTTTAGTTAATATGAATAATTCAAAAACCTTTTACTTTGGAAAAATTCAATTTTTAAGCATACGTCTTGAATGTAAAGAACTTGAAATTGCAGTTTTCAAGAATGAAAAATTGTAACTTCAAATAATTGATCCAAAATTAAGGGCTTTTATTCAATTTAAAATTGTAATCGAATATTGTTTCACTCTAAAATATTCTATTTTTAACCCATGCAATTTCAAATTTTTTTGGAAAAAACCCATTATTGAATTAGTAGCAATATTTTACTATTCATTTCAAACTAGGAATTATAAATCATCCTATCATAAAAGAGAGGTTGCGATTATATTTCGAAAGCTGAGTCCACATTCTCTCTTCACCTATTGGTTGGATTTAAATTCGCCGCCTTTAGAATCGATATCAGAATCGAGATTAGCGTAGTGGCGGGGTAGCATGGGTTGGCACCCGGGGCGGTTGCGGTGTGACACTTTGATTTTGTCACCCCTTATTGCTCCTTATTGGCACCCCTTGGTGCTTGGCACCCAAGGCGGACCGCCTCACAGTGGTCCGGATCGTCGAAAAGGTGGTCAAAAGTCAAAAAATGAGTTTTATTGTTTTTATGAAATATCGATGCCAATCCATTAACGAGTATCTAAAGCACATGAGAGTACACAAATAATAAAAAAATATTATTATTTTAAGCAATTTTTCAGGTTTCAAAGTTCAACAAATTGGAGAAATCGCTCCCAACGCCTAATGTATTCCCATATATACCTCAACTTTAGGAGATGCTGTATCAACACCAGTAAAAAATATTTAAAAAATGGTTATATAGAATTGTAGTGTATTATCTCCTTTAAGTGATTCACGTGTTAAACATTTAATATTTATCAACATTATTAATTTTTTTTATTAATGTTTTTCGGGTAAAAATATTTCTCAGTCAATCAGCTTTCGATTGAAAAAACATTAAGTTGCTGGGCTTTGCCGCGAAATGTGGAAACGTTAAGTTGTTGTGAAAGAATTAATAAATTGATTTCCATGAAAGATTTTTGCGGCAATTTGCGACTTTTCAAATGGGACGCTAATTACGAAGGCCACACGGGCAGGAATTTGCGCGAGTTGAGGCGCGTGTTTGCCTATTATAACAATTTTATGACATAGTAATTTTAATTTACACAGTTTTCAGTGTTTTCCTATTTAGATATTCAATATTCTACTTAGTTAATGTTTTTTGTCAATTAATTTATTTTAAACAATTATCGAATATAATTTAAAAAATATAAAGGAAAATGTTCTCACATGGTAACTTTAAAATGATTCAACAATGGTACTTCAACCACGGACTAGGTTTTCTTAATAGAAGTGAAAAATATAGGTGTTGGAAGTAATTCCTATAATGGACCTGTTACCTGGGTATTGTGACAGGTGCCTAAGAGATCTTGAACCCGATAGTGCTAGTGACAGTGAGGCCCGAGTGCCCCACGACTGTAAAGAAAGTTACATCAGTTAGGTAAAGCCGTCAATGCAATTGTTGTTCTTCTAATGAAGTGTCCTTTTTTATGTTTGTTAAACCTTGTATCGAAAAATTCGGAAATGTTAAAGGTTCCTAATTCAAAATTGTCATATACCTTTTCTTACGTTTTTGCAAGTTCGAAATAGGATTTTTACATCTTTTATGTGATAGTGAACATTTAATCTTCAATATCTCCAACTATATTGATCCTGCGAAAAAGGAAAGATTAGTTTCAGAATGAGCGTTTCAAAATACAGAAAGAAATATCATAAAAATCAAATGAACACGAATTTTGTAAAATTTTGTAACATAGTGTAAATGATTTGTATATATGTTCAACCGACAAAAATGCGTACAATTTAAAAATTTAAATATCTATGCAATGTTCAAAGGCGATATTTAAATAAATGTTTGTGTATGGTTTATTTGTTTAAATAATTATTATTTCATCAGTACTGACTCACCTTTCACTTGTTTAACATTCATAAAATCTATCACTTATATCCCGAAAAGAATAATTTTCCGCGATTTTAAGAAAAATATAATTCTTAAACAAATAATAATTGTTTGAATAATTAAAAATTATTTACAAAATACTTGGAAACTCGTCCCTTATCAATTAAAAATAATCCTTGTCAAAAAAAATCCAAAGAATACCGTTTGTAGTATGGATTTAATAGAAAAATGTTATTTTGCAATTTTTGGGTTACTTTCCAAGCACAATAACAATGATTTGAAAGTGGAGTGGCTAGTCAAAATTAAAACTTACTGGGTGGAAATTATTCTTTGAACATGCTTTAAGAGGTTTTAATACTTTAATTCACAAAAAGTTTATAACAAGTAGCTCTTTTTTCCATTTTTTTGAAAATCAAGCCACCACCTTAATCCACATACCCACATGACACGCAATGTTGCAGACATATTACTGGAATATTTAATTTAAACATTGGCAACATTCCAAATGAATATTGCAGCAGCGTTCAAGCAACATGACAATGTCCGACCCGGGCAATATTTGTCTGAAATATTTTTAAAGAATATTGAATTGGGATTGCCGTATGTGTCTGCAAAGTGTCCGGGAAATATTGTCAAAATATTGTCTCTTAATTTTCAGTAATATTTCTGTGCAAGGTTGCCGAAACATTGTTTCCAAATTTTTGTCTAAATTTCAGCAAAATATTGTCTCTTAATTTTCAGTAATATTTCTGTGCAAGGTTACCGAAACATTGTTTCGAAATTTTTGTCTCAATTTCAGCAAAATATTGCCTTCGTCATCCTTCAAAGTTTCTATAGAACTTTACTAACATTTTTATAACGAATAACAAAACAAAAAATAAAGGATACGCTGTTAAAAAAAATTAAAGTTGTTTGACAGCTAAAGGGCCAGAATGGAATTAATAAAACTTTGCTGGAGTCTAATCAGCTCCATTCTGACCCTATATTTGACCAACAATTCCGCGATTTTCACCAGAGTAAAGAAATCAAGTACTCGTTATTTAAATAGAATTTACGTTTGCTTAAATGGCATTTATTACGTTTATAATAAAATACATCATATTAGACTAGGGAAACATTGCGGAAACTGGTTGAATATTAGTAGTGGTATTAGGCCGGTTCTGGACCGATTAGTGTTAGTGCATTTCCGTGTGAGGATGAGTTTGTATTTGTGTGTATGTGCGATTGCGTATGGAGAGGGATGATGTGTCATGTTTTGCTTACGTCATAAGAAAATACCAAAGAGGTGAGTCATAGTATCACCCTTTGATATGAGCCGTGAAAGAAAGATTACCCCCCCCCCGTTTCCTATGCCATATTTTATAGGGACTAAGGAATCTAATATACAAACAATGGTATCAAGTTATATAGAATTCAAAGAATTGTTTTCAAAATGGTGTCATGTTACATGTATTACTGAGAAAAATATCACCCTTTGATATGAGCTGTAAAAGAAAAAGACCTTCGTTTCCTGTGTGATATTTTATAGATATTAAGGAATTTAATATATGTTACATGCTTTTTATGCAAGTTCGAACAAGTTTCGCTTGTACAC
>CAKNYM010042241.1:4186-25576 GCA_932195095.1 Andricus curvator | reverse complement strand
AGGATGCGTATTTTTTGAGATATTTCGTTGTCTCAAGTTAAAAAAAACACCCTGTATATATATATATATATATATATATATATATATAATATATAAAAGAAATTAATTTTGAATTACAATGTGCACAGCTGAAGGGTGGCATTAAAGAACTAGATATCCTACTGAAAAAAACCGGCGTCGCATCCTATTGGGATCCGGCGTTGTATCCTACTAGGATCTGGCGTTGGAAACGATGCCGGAATTTGGGACCGGATCCTAATAGGATCCTACTAGGAAATTTTTTAAAAGTTTTCAATACATTTTTCGCAAATTGTCATAAATCAAAAAACCGGCTTGGGATATGACGTATCCTATGAGGATCCGGCGTCGAAGCGTAATAGGATCCGACGTCGGAAACGATGCCGGAACTGTCGTCGGGATTTGGGACCGGATGCTGTGCCGGATCCTAATAGGATCCTTCTAGGCATTTTTCTAAAAGTTTTTAAATTTTTTTTTCGCAAATTGTCATAATTGAAAAAACCGGCGTCGGATCCCACGTCGTATCCTATTAGGTAGGTATCCCAGCTAACACAGTTACTAGTCCGAATAGTCACATAATTGTAACAAGATTAAAAAAACCAGTCACTGGTGACTTCCATGCTGGTCAACCAGTGACAATATATTTCCCACTCAAAGTAGTAACAAATTACAAGCGAAGCAGGTAACATTATCCCGCCATTGTAATCACATGCTTGTAACAAAGTGATGTTTGGAAACGCAACGTGCAATGACAGCTTAACCTCAAAATATACATCGTTTCGGAATTATAATTATGAATATTTTTGCAAAAATGTTGGAAAGGAACATAATTAAACGATAAATAAGTTCCAGAAAAGGGAGATAATATGTGAACAAAGCTTTTATAAAAAAACAGATATTTATCAGCTGAACCCTTACGAAAAAGAAATTACATTATAGAGGTTAGACCCAAAATGTATATGTATAAATCAAGATCGCTGCCGGCTGTTACCGCCATGTTACTAGTCTGACAGGGAACGGTTGCAAACAAGCCTCCCTAGTAAACTACGGCGATTATGCCGTTACCTGCTAGGAGACTGAGGTACAAGTAACAATTCCTCTGATAACATGTGATCATTCAGGAACCTTTCAGGATGGTAACAGGTTAGCTGGGATGTTAAGCTGACCTAATCACATGTTCGAATCGAGTTAAAACCTATTTCCTAATTCAGGGCTAATTTAATGCCCAATTACCAAATTTTATGCTCCACTATTTAAAAAAAACAGGGGTTACGCTGGCTTAACGTTAAGCTGACGTAACCCCATTAGTCCAGCCATCTGGTACTTTTATCCGGTAATTTTTGGAGGAGTCATTTTTTTTCTCTTAAATGCTCCATTTAGGGGTGCATAATAAGGGTTCAGGTTCTGTGAACAGAATTTTGTCCCGGAACACGGAAATTTTTTTGGTAAAAGGTGCAAAATATCACATGGCAGTGGATTGGTGCCTTCCTGTGCATTTTAGGGATAAAAGTTTTCTTACCAACATTAAAGTAGGTAAAATTCTGCGTAAAACTAAAAAAAAAGGTGCTCTACCACCAATAGTCTAGGAGTTACGGCCTTTCAAATAACCCCGATTTTTTTCAATTTTTTGCCAAAAATCACATGTTTTTTTTGGTTTCTCAGTAGCTCGGATCCTGATCGCCGGATCCGAAAATGGCCAACAGATGAATCAAAGTAGACGTAAATACCTGTACTTTCAAAAAAAAACATTGTCCTAACTACAATAGATCGCGAGTTAGCACCTGCCGAAGGTGACCCATTTCGACCTGAATTTACAGGTAAATGCCCAGAGTTCAGTTTTTTGTAAATAGCTCGCTTCGGGGTTGTCACAAAAGAAAGTTCACAGAGAATAAATAAAAGAGGACTAAATTCTGCGTAAGTTAAAAAAAAAAGATGTTCGTACCCCCAATAGGTCACGAGTAATGACCTTCCCAAATATACCTGTTTTTTGTGCTTTTTTAACCGAAAACCAGAAAGTCGTGTTTTTTGG
The DNA here is from genome assembly GCA_932195095.1 of Andricus curvator. Taxonomy (NCBI): domain Eukaryota; kingdom Metazoa; phylum Arthropoda; class Insecta; order Hymenoptera; family Cynipidae; genus Andricus; species Andricus curvator. Next base: position 23,529 of record CAKNYM010042241.1, on the reverse strand, counting down.
AAATCACTCGTTTCATGGACATCACACGAGAAAGTTCTGAAGAGATAAATGAAAGAGGACTTAATTCTGCGTAAGTTAAAAAAAAAAAACTTTTCCTACCCCTAATAAATAGGTCACGAATTATGACCTTACAAAGTGTACTCTTAATCAGTTCGGTGACTAAATCGCACCGCGGAACAAACTACGTTCATTTTCTTAACATATAAGTTTTTAAGTCAAGTAATAGTGATCAAATAATTATTTAATTATCAAATTAATAATAATCAACCACTTTTAATTAATTAATGAATCATTATTTAAATAAATAAATTTCCATTACCCATCAAATGTGCATTTGTTCGGCATTTTTCACTCAAATTTCTATTAGGGAGGCTTATTATAGATCAAGAATGAATATTTAATCATTTTTAATCAATAAATAAATAATTGTTTAAATAAATAAATTTTCATCTTCCATGAAGTGTTCATTTTTTGGCATTTTTCACTCAAATTTCTATTATGGAGGCTTATTATAGATCAAAAATGAATATTTAATCATTTTTAGTCAATAAATAAATAATTGTTTAAATAAATAAATTTTCATCATCCACCCCTTCCTCCCTTCATCATGCTTTCTATGAATGATTCCATTCACAGTCGAAGCATAATCTAAACACTAGACTATTACGCGCGCGCGCAAGCGCGCGCCAACTTTTTGTCTCCATTTTTCGCTTTTACTCAATTTTCGAATCACTATTTGTTCCCTCAAATTTCTTGAACAATCAAATTCTTGCTGAAATTATACTCTAAAAGAATTTATTCAGTGAATCCATGTAACGTAGAATTTACTATTACTAATTATAATAGTAAATGTCGAGATATAATTTGAAGATTTCAAGTGCACGTTATGTAAATTAATATTTTGAAAAAAACATAATTTTTGTACAATGAAATTTGCGGGTACTTTCACGGCCATTTTTTAAAATGTAAGCATCAATATACATCGCTAAATCATTAACAAATTAATATACCTATAATTTAAAAAAATCCTATTCAGATCTGATTCTCAGTTATCAATATAAAAATCATTGAACATGTATTTGCACTGGAATGTTCAAATAAATTTTTATAGAAAAAGAAGAGCGTGTCAGAATACATTGCTAAATAATGAAAACATATGTACATGTCATTTTGAAAATTGAATTGGAATCCTCATTTCACGGCCATTTTTGTAAATCTGTGAATCAAGAAACATCGCTAAATCATTAAATTATTATCATATTATAACGTTCAAATAATTCAGAATCATCGTTGAATAATTAAAACATATCCACGTATAATTTCGAAAATTGAATTAAGTTACATGCCTCTCTTTTTTCGTGGTTATCTCAGCGATATATTAAGTCCCACTTCTCCATGCTTCAGAGAATTGAATTGAAAAATTCAAACTCCGATAAATTAAAGCTTCGAATCTGCTCTTTAAAATGAGACCAAGAACATAATGAAATGTTTATTTTTCTCGATTTATAATAAAAAATGTGGAAGCATGTCCAAGATGAAAATCAGTTCGTCGAGCGGCAGTCGAATGTCGAATTTAAATGACAATTCGAGAACCAGTAGATATTTTATCATATGATATTTACAACTTTAATTCCTACAACCTTCCATTTCTTTCGTTTCCTTCTCTGAAGCGTGCAAAAAGTGGAATATGATAATCGAGAATTGGTCACAAACATTTGAAATAATTATATGATTGAGTATGTGAGCTAAACGTCATAATCATGATAGGATAGGTTCAAATGTCATGAAGGTTAGCATAGTTAGTACATCCTTTCATGGGAATGGTTATGAATGTATAAATAGTAATATTTTTCAAGTGAAAAATGCATTTGCGCAATTATGTTTTATTCTTCTATCGGTTGAAGACCTTTCAGTTTCAAGAAATAAAATCAACTATCCAAAATTTTGAGTTATAGTGCCCGATTCTGATCAGATCTATCCGATACTCCAACCTGAAATTTTGGCATATCTTATTCTATTGTAAATATGTACCAACTATGCTAACCTTCCTGACATTTCCATCTATCCTATCATAACCATGACGTCATGCTAGAGTACTCAATTGTAATAAAGGTATGGAACGTAAATAAACTTCGATTGTACAGTTCAAAGCCAATATTAAATGATATAATATTAATGTCAGTAATCAATTCCTATTACCACACAAAAGATAAATTATAATTCAATAATTATGTGGTTCAATATTGTGAGAAAATCAATTAGTATACAACGTAAAAATTAAAGAACAAATATTTTCATTGAAACATCCAAATCAATTTTACTTTATATTTTTATGAAGGTTATAATTAACATTTTTAATTAATTTCAGAAGAAATTAGAACATATTTACATATAATTGTGAGAAAGCAATTGAGATACTCATTCCAAAATAGCATAAACGTTTAAGAAAATTATATAGTTCCAACAGAGATATGTTAAATATGAATAAAGTTTCATTGCAAGAATTATAACCAATATTGAACTACATTACCTTGAAGTAAATAATTCATGCTTCTTAGTATAGAAAAATTATAACTCAATCTTTATGTAACTTAATACTCCGTTTGGCACATGGGTCCAGCCAGACCTTTCGCGATTCTAAATGTTTATTTAGTATACTTCTGATTGAGTTAGTGACTTGAAACTCCCTGACTTTTCCTAAAATTTCCTCAGCTATCATTTAAAAAAAGAATTGAAAGGATACATGCCATACACGGATAATTACAAGGATACTTATTTAAATATACTTTGGTTTGGCACATGTGGCCTTGCCAGACCCCTATATATTGTATGCGGAAATGTATTAAATATGTATAATGCATTTTGAACATATTAATTCGTTTTTTTAATTTCTCTTGGTATTTTTCCATTCAAACTGCCTTTTATATTCTCTTGGTATCTAGCATACACATATGTGAACGTTATAAAGTCAACCCTTACTTCTCCTGCTTCCATTGCCATCACATCACTCACTTCCCATACACTCACATTCACTAATTCCCTTCAAACACTGCCCAGCCCCTCATTAACCCTACTTTTCACCCCCCCCTTCCCTTACCTTTCCCTCATCTACTTTCCCTCTCCTCAAGTCCCCTACGTTCATTCCCCACGCATCCGATCCACGCACTTTCTCACCCCCTTCACTTCTCTTACTTCTCCCTCCTCTACATCACTAACCCTAACATTCTTCAAATCCCTCACGTCTCTTACTTTCTATCTCCTCACTTTCCTTACTTCTCCCTCTGTCACATCCCAGACTTACATTCGCTTCTCCTACTTCCGAATCCCTCACATCCCACACTTCCAATCCCATCACTTCCCTCACTTCCCCATCTTCTACTTTCCCTAATTCCATTCCCATACTTCTCCTGCCCACCCTTTCTTCACTTCTCCCTCATCTCCTTTCCCTCTTCTTAATTCCTCTAGTTTCATTCACTTCTCTTAACTTCTCCCTCCTCTGCATTCCAACTCCAAACATTGTTCACATCCCTCACTTCTCCCACTTTCTACTCCCTCGCATTCCTTACTTCTCCTTTCTCTACTTCCCCGCCCCTCACATCTCTCACTTACACTTACTTCTCCTGCTTCCCAAACCCTCGCATCCCACACTTCAAATCACATCACTTCCCTTATTTCTCCATCCTCTACTTCCCCAAAATCCACGCACATACTTCTCCTACTTCTTCTCCCTTCCCTTACTTCTCCCTCATTCACAGAAATTCCATTTATAAGAATAACCCTTCGATGGCACACTTCCCGATGCGTAACATAGCCTGGCATACTGGGGGCTTGTTGACCCCAAGCGAAAAAGGCTTCCCGCAAAGAGCCAATTCATTATTTTGAGTAGCTGAATTTTTTACACACTCTTGGCTAGTTACTTCAAAGAATTCTGTGGGTTATTTAGTTCAAAATTTCTTCTAAATATGAAAAAAAGATTGTAGAATTTAAAAAATAGAGAAAAATGACATTTTTTACGAGTTGGAGGGGGTACCTGGCTAAGCTGACAGGACCGTATAAGTACCATTTTCAAATGTTGAAGGGACTTAAATTAGGATTGAAAATGCCTGGAGTCTTTTTTACCCCAGTGTGCCATCGGAGGGATAGTACAGATCATAATAAAGCGTAAAAATGAAGGGGGAAAAAAGAGATTTTCTTCACCTGTGAAATTAGTTTTTCTACATTAAATTTTTTTAGTTTTACCACAGTAGGTAATTAAATATATGCGAAAGCTGTTAGGAATAAGAAAAAACCAAAAATATATACCTGCATGCTATATAAATGCATTTCAATACACCTCCAAAAACGCAGTATTTCCATACAGTTGCATAGAAATATACAGGGGTCTGGCCAGACCACATGTGCCAAACCGAAGATTATCGGAACATGTGCCAAACGGAGGGCTAATATTGTAAAAACACTAACCAGCTAATAATTAATTAATCATTTTCCAACATGAAAAATAATAAATAATTATTCCCATTGGAACATTTAAATAATGTTTATTTTATATTTTTCAAACAATTTATTTTTTTATGATAATTTATGTTAGCTAATATTAAAAAATTAAAATTAAATCTTCAAATAATTTAATATTGTGCAAAAAAAATAATCAGCTAATAAATAATCAATGAGTTCAGAACATGAAAAGCATTAAGTCATTATTTTCATCGAAACATTCAAATAATGTTGCTTTTATATTTTTCTGAAAATTTCAGTCATCAACAACCTTTTGAACTAATTACAGAAAAAATGAAAACATATGTACATGTAATTTGGAAAATTGAATTCAGATAATCAAATCACATCACCAGAAACATTTTAAAAATTATGTAACTGGAATAGGGGTATTTCAAATATAAATAAACTTTTATTATATCAATTATATGCAATATTCAATTGCATACCCTTAAAGTAAATAATAATATGTTACTCAATGCAAAAAAATTTAAATTCAATATGTACAACATTTAATATTGTGAAAAAAATCAATCAGTCAATAATCAATGAGTCATTTTACAAAATAAAAAGCCTTAAATAATTATTTTCATTCAAAAATTCAAATACTTTTCACTTTATATTTTTTTCAATCTTGAAATTTAATTTCTGAAAATTTTAAATATTAATAATTTTTTATGCTAATTTTCAGGAAAAAATAAAATTCATGAACATTGTACATATAATTTTGAAAATTGAATTCAGATACTGATTTGACATCATAAATATTATGAAAAAATTACATCATTGTAATAGGGATGGGTTTAAAAAAATAAACTTTTATTATACTCTAATTATATCCAATATTCAATCACATCACCTTAAAGTGAATAATTAATTTATGTTACTTGATGGAGAAAAATTGAAATCAAATATTCACGTTATTTAATTTTATAACAAAGTTAATTAGCTAATAATGAATTAATCCTTTCATAACACAAAAAGCGTTGAAGAATTATTTTCATTGAATCATTCAAATAATTTTTACTCCATATTTTTCTGAAAATTTGAATGATTAATATCCCTTTAAACTATTTTAGAGAAAATTAAAATATATGTGTACATAATTTCGAAATATAACTTCAGATACTCATTTCACTTAATCGCAAAATTAAAAAATATATTTATATAATTGGAATAGAGGTATTTTAAACATTAACAAACTTTTATTATACAAATTATAGTCAATAGTCAATTACATAACCTTGAAGTAAATAATCAGTTTATGTTACCTAATCAAAAGCAATTAAAATTCAATCATCATGTAATTTAAAATAGTTGAAAAAAATAATCAGCGAATGATTAATTAATCTGTTTATAACATAAAAAATATTCAACTATAATTTTAATTCAATCATTGGAATAATTTTTATTCTATATTCAAAAAAATCACTATCATTTCTGAAAATTAAACATATTAGTAAACTTCCATACTAATTTCAGAATAAATAAAAACATATTCAAATATAATTTTGAAAATTGAATGCAGATACTCGTTTCACAACATCAGAATCATTTCAAAAATAATGTAATTAGTGGTATTTCACATTTAAATAAATTTTGATGATGCCCATTATATCCAGTATTCAATTACATAACCTGAAAGCAAATGATAAATTTATGTTTCTGAATTTAAAACAATTCAAATTCAATCTTCATTTAATTCAATATTGTGGTAAAAATTGATCAGCTAATAATTAATTAAACAGTTCACAACATAAAAACCCTCAAGCAATTATTTTCATCGAAATAATCAAATTATTTTTACATTATATATTTTTTTCAATTTTAACTTTCATTTCTGAATATTTTGATTTATTAATAAGCTTGTGAAAAAATTCCAGAAAATTAAAGTTCTTATAGAATCAATAATTAATCATTTAAAAACATTAAAGCATTACACCAATGTTTTCATTTAAATATTCAATTAATTTTAAATTCATATTTTTAAAATTTTTAATTGCATCACTTAAAATTTAAATTATTAATAAACTTTTATACAAATTTTATAAAAAATCAAAATGTATGTACATATAATTTTGAAAATTAAATTCAGAAAATCATTTCAGAACATCGCAAACATTTAAAAAAATTATATAATTATAATGAAGGTATTCAAAAAAACTTTTATTACAAAAATTATAGTCAGTATTGAATTACATAACCTTGAAGTGAATAATCAATTTATGTTATCCAATTAAAATTAATTAAAATTCAATATTGATGTAATTCAATATTGTGAAAATCATTAATCAGCTAATAATTAATTAATCAGTTTATAACATGGAAAGTATCAAATAATTCTTTTTATTTATACATTCAAATAATTGTTACTTCATATTATTATGAAAATTTGAATTCATTTATTAATTATTGTTGTTCAAATGAATATAACCGTGAGGATTACTTTAAAGTTTAAAGATTTGCCTACATATGAAAGCATATGTACATATAATTTTGAAAATTGAATTCAGATACTCATTTCGCAATTTCAGAAAGAATTGGACATTTATTTAACTGGAATAGGGCTATTTTCAGAATCTCAAAGTAAATAATCAATTCATGTTACTTAATTATAGAATATTAAATTACAATCTTTATGTTATTTGATATTGTGAACAAAATGAATCAGCTTATTCCTAATTAATTAGTTCACAACATAAAAAGTATGAAAAAAAATTTTTCATTGAAAATTCAAATAATTTTTACTTTATATATATTTTTCTTTTTTGGACTTTTCTTCTACTAAATTTGATTTATTAATCATCTTTTAACTAATACCAGAAAATGTAACTTTTAACAGAAATAGTTCATATTTAATTAATGATTTCAGAACATAGAAAGCATTTAATAATTATTTTCATTGAAATATTAGAATAACTTGTATTTAATATTTATCTGCAAATTTCGATTATTAATAACCTTTCAAAGTAAAACCAGAAAAAATTTAAATATATGCACATATAATTTTGAAATTGAATTCGGATACTCACTTCACAACATCACAAACATTTTAAAGAATTATATCATTGTAATGGAGATATTTTGAAGGAAAAATAAATTTTTATCATAACAATAGCAGCCAATATTGAATCAGATCACCTTAATGTAAAGAATCAATTTATGTGACTTAATTTAAAACAATGCAAATTCAATCTTTATGTAATTCACTTTTTTGAAAAAAATGAATCAGTCGATAGTTATTAATAGTTAATTCATCAGTTCATAACATAACAATCAACCCACAATATCATTTGCATTGAAACATCAAAATAATTTTTATCTTATATTTTTCTAAAAATTTCAATTACTTATAATCTTTTTAACTAATTCCATAAAGATTAAAACACATTTACGTATAATTTTGAAGATTGAATTTAGATAATTATCTCACAACATCGTGAACATTTTGAAAATTATGAAATTGGAATAGAGGTATTTTAAATATGAATAAACTTTTATTATAAAAATCATATTCAATATTCTATTACATAACGATTCCTTTTATACCACAATCTTACACAAGATGGAGGTTACCTTTTTTCATATGAAGGATTTTAACTTTTATTCCTGAAAATTTAATTTGTTTATGAAATAGAATCAGTTAATATATAATTAATTAGTTCACAACATAACAATCATTAAACGATTATTCTCACTGAAACATTCAAAATACATTTTTTTCATTTGAAATTGCATTTCTATACATTTAATTTATTAATGACTTTTAAACCTAATTCCAGATAAATTCAAAATATATGTATATGTATATTAATTAATCATTTAACAACATACAAAGCAATAAACAGTTCTTTTAATAAAAACATTCGAATAATTTTTACTTGATATTTTTCTGAAAATTTGAATTAATAATAAACTTTTAAACTAATTCCATACAAAAGTCAAGAATATGTACATATAATATTGAAAGCAGAATTCAGATACTTATTTTACAACATCAACAAATTTACAAAAATTATGCCATACCACGCTGGAAACACCAGTTCCCGTTAGATCACTGAAGTTAAGCAGTGTTGGGCGCGGTTAGTACTTGGATGGGTGACCGTCTGATACTACTGCGTTGCTGTTGGCGGCCGTGGGTGTGGTGAGCCCACACTTGTAGTTATTTACTACAAGAAACTATCCACCTAGAAACACTACCCGAATCGGGTAGTGTCACGCTTACCCCTAGAGGCTCGCCGAAAGGGAAATAGCTTAATGGTATATATGCAATTGGAATGGAGGTATTTTAAACATAAATAATCTTGTATTATAAAAATTATAGTCAATATTCAATTACATGGCCTTCAATTAAATAATCAATTCATCTACTTAATTTAAGCCATTAAAATTTAATCTTTATGTAATTTAATATTGAAAAAAAGTTAATCAGCTAATGATTAATTAATCTGTTGACAACATAAAAAAGCATTCAACTATAATTTTCATTCAGGCATTCAAACAATTTTTACTTTACTTTATATTCAATTACATAACCTTAAAGTAAATAATAAATTGATGTACTTAATTGAAACAAATCAAAATCAATCTTCATGTAATTTATTATTTTGAAAAAAATTGATCAGATAATAATTAATCAATCAATTAAAAAAATAAAAAGCATTAAATTATGACTTTCATTAAAACATTCAATTAATTTTTACTTTAAATTTGTTTAAAATTTGTACTTTCATTTCTAAAAATTCAATTTATTCGTAACCTTTTTACTAATTTTAGAAAAAATAAAACATATTTACACATATATTTTTGAAAGCTTAATTGACATACTCATTTTACAAAATCAGGCACATTTGAAAAATGATTCAATTGTAATAAGGGTATTTTGATTATAAATAAACTTTTATTATACAAATTATATCCAATATTCAATTACATAACCTTCAAGTAAATAATAATTAATTTATGTTACTCAATTTAGAAAAAAACTGAATTTTAATCTTCATTTAATGTATTATCGTGAAAAAAATTAATCAGCTAATAATTAATTAATCATTTCACAAAATAAGAATGTATGAACTATAATTTTCATCAAAACATTCAAATAATTTTTACCTAATTTTTTTTTTAATTTTAACACTCATTGATGAAAATTTGATTTATCAATAAAATTTTAAACTAATTAAAAAAAAAAAATTAAAACGTATGTACACATAACTTTGAAATTTTAATTCAGATACTCATTTCACAAGATGAAAAACATTAAAAGAATTATGTAAGTAGAATACGGGTATTTCAAATATAAATAAACTTCTACTATATAAATTATAGCCAATATCAATCAATCCATTTATGTACTTAATTTTAAAAAAACAAAATTTAATATTTATTTAATTTAATATTGCGAAGAAAATTAATCAGTTAATAATTAATTAATCTGTTCACAACATAAAAAACATTAAAATATAATTCTCATTCAGGCATTGAAACAATTTTTATTTTACATTTTTTTTTTAATTTTCAGTTTCATTTCTGAAAATTTGATGCAATGGTAACCTGTTTTAGTAATTTGAGAAAAAATTAAAACATATTTACATATAATTTTGAAAATTAAATTCAGATAATCATTTCGCAACATCACCAACATTGGCAGAAATTACGTAATTCAAATATAGGTATTTTAAATGTAAATAAACTTTTATTATACAAATTATAGCCAATATTCAATTACATAATCTTAAAGTAAATAATCAATTTCTGAACTTAATTGAAACAAATCAAAATCAATCTTCATGTAATTTAATATTTTGAAAAAAATTATTCAGATGAAAAATAATCAATCAGTTCAAAAAATAAGAAGTATTAAACTATAACTTTCATTAAAACATTAACATAATTTTTAATTCATATATGCTTTTGAAATTTGAACTTTCATTTCTGAATATTTGATTTATTAATAACCTTTTAAACTAATTCCAGAAAATGTAAGTTTCAATAGAATCAGTTAATAATTAATTAATCAGTTCATAACATAAAAAGCATTACACAATTATTTTCAGTGAAGCATACAAATAATTTTTACATCATATTCTCCTTTAATTTTGAAATTTGAATTCTATACATTTAATTCACTATTAACCTTTTAAACTGATTAACAAAAAAATTAAAATATATGCACATATAATTTTGAAAATTGAATTCATATATAGTCATTTCACAACGTCACAAGCATTTGAGAAGATTATATGTATAATTGCAATGGAGGTATTTTAAAGAAAAAATAAATTTTTATTACAAAAATAAAGGCCCATATTCAATTACATAACATTCAAGTAAATAATCAATTTATGTTACTTAATTATAGAATATTAAATTTCAATCTTCACGTAATTTGATATTGTGAACAAAATTAATCAGCTAATTCTCAATTAATTAATTCACAACATAAAAAGTATGAAAAAATTATTTTCATTGGAACCTTCAAATAATTTTCACTTTGTATATATTTTTCTTTTTTCGACTTTCCTTTTATTAAATTTAATTTATTAATCATCTTTTAACTAATTCCAGAGAATGTAATTTTTAACAGAAGCAGTTAATATTTAATTAATGATTTCAGAACACAGAAAGCATTTAATAATTATTTTTATTGAAATATTAGAATAACTTGTATTTAATATTTATCTGAAAATTTCGATTATTAATAACCTTTGAAAGTAAAACCAGAAAAAATTGAAATATATGCACATATAATTTTGAAATTGAATTCGGATACTCACTTCACAACATCACAAACATTTAAAAAAATTATATAATTTTAATGGAGATATTTTGAAGGAAAAATAAATTTTTATCATAACAATAGCAGCCAATATTAAATCAGATCACCTTAATGTAAAGAATCAATTTATGTGACTTAATTGAAAACAATGCAAATTCAATCTTTATGTAATTCACTTTTTTGAAAAAAAAAATGAATCAGTCGATAGTTATTAATAGTTAATTCATCATTTCATAACATAAAAATCAACCCACAATATCATTTGCATTCAAACATCAAAATATTTTTTATCTTATATTTTTCTAAAAATTTCAGTTATTTATAATCTTTTTAACTAATTCCATGAAATCCTTAAACACATTTACGTATAATTTTGAAGATTGAATTTAGATAATTATCTCACACATCCTAAACATTTTGAAAATTATGAAATTGGAATAGAGGTATTTTAAATATGAATAAACTTTTATTATAAAAATCATATTCAATATTCTATTACATAACGATTCCTTTTATACCACAATCTTACACAAGATGGAGGCTACCATTTTTCATATGAAGGATTTGAACTTTTAATCCTAAAAATTTAATTTGTTTATGAAATAGAATCAGTTAATATATAATTAATGAGTCCACAACATAAAAAGCATTAAACAATTATTCTCACTGAAACATTCAAAATAGATTTTTTGATTTGAAATTGCATTTCTATAAATTTAATTTATCATTGACTTTTGAAACTTATTCCAAAAAAAAAGATCAGAATATATGTATATGTATATTAATTAATCATTTAACAACATACAAGAAATAAACAGTTCTTTTAATAAAACCATTCAAATAATTTTTACTTGATATTTTTCTGAATATTTGAATTAATAGTAACCTTTTAAACTAATTCCATAGAAAAGTAAGAAATATGTACATATAGTATTGAAAGCAGAATTCAGATACTTATTTCACAACATCAAAAAATTTGCAAAAATTATACAATGCTAATGATTAATTAATCTGTTGAAAACATAAGAAGCATTCAGCTATCATTTTCATTCAGGCATTCAAACAATTTTTACTTTAGATTTTTTTTAAATTTTCAGTTTCATTTCTAAAAATCTGATTCATTAGTAACGTTTTTTAGTAATTTGAGAAAAAATTAAAACATATTTACATATAATTTTGAAAATTAAATTCAGATAATCATTTCGCAACATCACAAACATTGACAGAAATTACGTAATTGGAATAGAGATATTTTAAATGTAAATAAACTTTTATTATAGAAATTATTGCTAATATTCAATATAACCTTAAAGTAAATAATAAATTTATGTACTTAATTGAAAAAAATCAAAATCAATCTTCATGTAATTTATCATTTTGAAAAAAATTAATCAGATAATAATTAATCAATCAATTTGAACAATAAAAAGCATTAAATTATGACTTTCATTAAAACATTCAATTAATTTTTACTTTACATGTTTTTTAAATTTGTACTTCCATTTCTAAAAATTCAATTTATTCGTAATCTTTTATACTAATTTTAGAAAAAATAAAACATATTTACACATATATTTTTTAAAACTAAATTGAGATACTCAATTTACAAAATCAGGCACATTTGAAAAATTATTTAATTGTAATAAGGGTATTTTGAATATAAATAAACTTTTATTATACAAATTATATCCAATATTCAATTATATAAACTTCAAGTAAATAATCAATTTATGTTACTCAATTTAGAAAAAAACTAAATTTTAATCTTCATTTAATGTATTATCGTGAGAAAAATTAATCAGCTAATAATTAATTAATCATTTTACAAAATAAGAATATATGAACTATAATTTTCATTAAAACATTCAAATAATTTTTAACTAATTTTTTTTTTAATTTTAACTCTTATTCATGAAAATTTTATTTATCAATAACCTTTTAAACTAATTTAAAAAAAAAATGAAAACGTATGTACACATAACTTCGAAATTTTAATTCAGATACTCATTTCACAAGATGAAAAACATTTTAAAAATTATGTAAGTAGAATACGGGTATTTCAAATATAAATAAACTTCTACTATATAAACTATAGCCAATATTCAATTACATTACTTAAAAATAAATAATCGATTTATGTCACATAGTAGAGAAAAATTAAAGTTCAATCTTTATGTAATTTATTATTGTGAAAAAAATTAATCAGGTAATAATTAATTAATCAGTTTACAAAATAAGAAGAATTCATCTATAATTTTTATTAAAACATTCGAATAATTTTTACTTTATCTAATTTTTTTAAAATTTGAACTTTCAGTTCTGAAAATCCAATTTATTAATAACCTTTCAAACTAATTCCAGAAAATGTAAATTTTAATACAATCAATTGATAATTAATTAATCAGTTCACAACATTAAAAGCATTAAACAATTATTTTCATTGAAAGATTCAAATAATTTTTACATTGTATATATTTTTTTGTTTGAAATTGCATTCCAATTTATTAATGACCTTCAAAACTTATTCCATAAAAAATTAAAATATATGTACATATTAATTAATGATTTCGACACATCAAAAGCAATAAACAGTTATTTTCATTAAAACATTCGAATAATTTTTACTTTATATTTTACTGAAAATTTGAATTAATAATAATCTTTTAAACTAATTCCATAGAAAAGTAAAATATGTGTACATATAATATGGAAAGCATAATGCAGGTACGTAATTTATCAAAAAAATTATAGCCAATATTCAATTACATAGACTTGAAGTAAATAATCAATTTATGTACTTAATTTCAACAAATCAAAATTTAATATTTATTTAATTTAATATTGTGAACAAAATTAATCAGCTAATAATTAATTAATCTGTTCACGACATAAAAAGCATTAAACTATAATTTTCATTCAGGCATTCAAACAATTTGTATTAAAATTTTCTTTTTTTAATTTTCACTTTCATTTCTGAAAAATTGATTTATTTATTGTTAACATTTTTCAGTCATTTGAGAAAAAATTAAAACATATGTACATATAATTTTGAAAATGAAATTCAGATAATAATCATTTCGCAACATCACAAACATTGACAGAAATTACGTCTTTGGAATATAGGTATTTTAAATGTAAATATAATTTTATTATACAAATTATAGCCAATATTCAATTACATAATCTTAAAGTAAATAATAAATTCCTGTACCTAATTGAAACAAATCAAAATTAATCTCTATGTACTTTAATATTTTGCAAAAATTATTCAGATGAAAAATAATCAATCAGTTCAAAAAATAAGAAGTATTAAACTATAACTTTCATTAAAACATTAACATAATTTTTAATTTATATATACTTTTAAAATTTGAACTTTCATTTCTGAATATTTGATTTATTAATAACCTTTTAAACTAATTCCAGAAAATGTAAGTTTCAATAGAATCAGTTAATAATTAATTAATCAGTTCATAACATAAAAAGCATTACACAATTATTTTCATTGAAGCATTCAAATAATTTTTACATTATATTCTCCTTTAAATTTGAAATTTCAATTCTATACATTTACTTCACTATTTACCTTTTAAACCAATTAACAAAAAAACTAAAAAATATGTACATATAATTTTGAAAATTGAATTCAGATATAGTCATTTCACAACGTCACAAGCATTTGAAAAGATTATATGTATAATAGCAATGTAGGTATTTTAAAGAAAAAATAAACTTTTATTACAAAAATAAAGGCCCATATTGAGTTACATAACATTAAAGTAAATAATCAATTTATGTTACTAAATTGAAAAAAATTTAAATTCAATCATTATTAAATTTAAAGTTTTTAACAAAATCAATCGACCAATAATTAATTAAACCGTTTACAACATAAAAAGCATGAAACTATTATTTTCACTGAAACATTCAAATAATTTTTACTTTATATTTGTTTTTCTTATTTGAACTCTCATTTCTGACGATATAAATTATCAATAACCTTTTAAACTAATTCGTGAAAATGTAATTTTTAATAGAATCAGTTAATAATAATTAATTAATCAGTTCACAATATACAAAGCATTAAACAATTATTTTCATTCGAACATTCAAGTAATTTTTACATCATATATATGTTTTTTGTTCGAAATTGCATTTCTATGCATTTAATCCAATAATAACCTTTCAAACTAATTAAAGGAAATATTAAAATATAATTAAATGTACATATCATTCTGAGAATTTAATTCATATATATTATAGTCATTTCACAACGTAACAAACACTTTAAAAAAATAATTAATCAATCAGTGCAGGAAATAAGAAGCATGGAACTATAAGTTTTAATTAAAAATTCAATTAATTTTTACTTTATATTTGTTCAAGTTTGAGAAAGATTGTACTTTATAATGTATCACTGCGGTGGCGCCACGGACTAAAAGGATTTTGTCATTCATCTAATCTAATCGAGTAGAATATAGTGTATAGTAAAAATGTCTTTGGTATACACGGAGAAAAAAATATGCCTATAATAGTAAGAGCACTAGTCATGCTTTTGTCGTAGGTTTCATTCTTGCTATCTTGGTACAAAATTCATTCATTTTAAGCAGGAATCCCTTTATCCTAAAAAAGTACAAAGCTTCATGCTTTTAAAGCCGTTATCCCTTGCGAAAATAGCTCGAACTTCGCCTTGCTACGTTTGTAAGAGTACTCATACTCTAATAGGATGAGTTTTCTTACAACCGTAGCAAGGCGAAGTTCGAGCTATTTTCGCAAGGCACAACTGCTCTAAGGGCATGTGACTCCAGCAATAACGGCATGCGCTTGATTCTTTTATGGTATAGGACATTTAATGCTAAAAATGTCTAACCTGATGCCAATATTGGTAGAAATTCATACCAATTTCGCACATGAAGTTCCATGCTGTAATATTAAGAGCACAGCCTACTATAACAGTGTGGTTTTTTTCTCCGTGTAGTACATACAATAAGATCGGCCGAAATATAACGCGCATATCATTTTACGACGTGTTCGGAGACAGTCAGTCATAACAAGCAAAGCTATAATATCTTCAATAACAACTTACATAGAAAGTAATAGTAAAAATAAATAAATTGAAATAATTATCGGCGATCGATAAAATGAGAAATCTACATTTTACTCCTATTAGTTTCAATTTTAAAATATAGAGTTCACCCTATGACTTACTATTGCTAACAGAAATTCTTTCTCCATGAAATTACGAGTTTTCATCCATAGGATTGTAATATCTAGGTCTAGGTCTGTACAGACAGCCTTCAAAGTTTTACAGAATACAGTCATTGTAGAAATGTCCGTGGCATAAAATTACGTAGTCAAATTTTGAACAGCATTAAGAAAACTTATAAAAACGAGAAATTATTATTAATAATGCATTAAAAATTTAACACAAGTATTTATACTAATGAATTGGTATTTTTCTAATTATAATAAACCCCCCTAACGGAAATTGCAGTAAAAAATGCGAAGAACTGCACATTCTGTGGGTGATGAAAATGTATTTATTTAAACAATTATTTATTTATTGATTAAAAATTATTAAATATTCATTTTTTATCTATAATAAACCCCCCCCCCAACGGAAATTGTAGTAAAAAATGCCAAAAAATAAACACTTGATGGATGATGAAAATTGATTTATTTAAAAAATTATTTATTTATTTATTAAAAATGATTAAATATTCATTTTTGATCTATACTAAGCGTCCCTAATAGAAATTTGAGTGAAAAATGCCAAAAAATGAACACTTCATGGATGATGAAAATTTATTTATTTAAACAATTATTTATCTATTGATTAAAAATGATGAAATATTCATTATTGATCTATAATAAGCCTCGCTAATAGAAATTTGAGTGAAAAATGCCGAACAAATGCAAATTTGATGTGTAATGGAAATTTATTTATTTAAATAATGATTCATTAATTAATTAAAAGTGGTTGATTATTATTAATTTGATAATTAAATAATTATTTGATCACTATTACTTGACTTAAAAACTTATATGTTAAGAAAATGAACGTAGTTTGTACCGCGGTGCGATTTAGTCACCCAACTGATTAAGGGTACACTTTGCAAGGTGACCTATTATTATTATTTATTATCATATAATTCATGACCTATTAGGGGTAGTAAAAGTTTTTTTTACCTTACGCAGAATTAAGTCCTCTTTCATTTATCTCTTCAGAACTTTCTCGTGTGACATCCATGAAACGAGTGATTTCCAAAAAACACGACTTTCGGGTTTTCGGTTAAAAAAGCACAAAAAACAGGTATATTTGGGAAGGTCATTACTCGTGACCTATTGGGGATACGAACATATTTTTTTTTAACTTACGCAGAATTTAGTCCTCTTTTATTCATTATCTAGGACCCTTCTTTGGTGACAACCCCCAAAACGAGCTATTTACAAAAAACTGAACTCTCCGCATTTACCTGTAAATTAAGGTCGAAATGGGTCACCTTCGGCAGGTGCTACCTCGCGATCTATTGTAGTTAGGACAATGTTTTTACATTCTCATCTAGAGAAGGTATTAGATTTGTGTAAAATTTGACCCCCCCGGTTTTTGTCAAATGTCCACGTTTTGAGACCCCCTGAACCCAAAAAACAGGTTTTTACGAATCTGTCTGTCTGTGAGCACGATAACTTTCGAAAGAATTGACTGATTGGATTGGCCTTTGGTATACTCTTTTAGTCTTCCAAACTAAAGATCAAGTTCGTTAGCCAGCCATTTTGGATGAAAATTCAAAAAGTGAGAGCATTTTGAAAATCTTTCAGACCATTTTTTTCAAAATTTGGAAATTATATATACGGCCTCTTATAGTAATCAAAAATTCAATAATTTTATTCTTATAACATTTTTCGATAAAATATACATTTCCAGAGTTACAGCATTTTCAAGATCCAAAAGAAGAAACGATAATTAACATTTTTAGCCAAACACCGCACGATACGAAAAAAAGTCAAGACAAGAAAAGTGTTTCGTTTTGCACGCCCTACAAAATTATCGGAACGACTTTTTGAATTTTCTGGAAAAATCGAAAATTCACATTTTTATTGCACAAGAAATAATGAAAAATCCAAAAAATTAATTTTACGGTCAAACTATACAAGATACGACAAATGATGATTCAACAAAATTTGTGCACTCAAAAAAGATCTACAAATTTGTTATTGGTCACTTTTTGATACGATGTGCAGTTTTTGTTTTATTCGAAAAAATAACATTAACAGTGAAAAAATCGGCCCGATAAGCGGGCACATTCTCATCAAAACTTTGCTTATTTACTTTATTTTTCATCTCGGCTGCGTTTTTTCACAATATTTCATTGTTTTTATGTTCTCAATACTATTTCTAACGATTAAAACAATAAAATAATCATCATTAATGCTCACGGCACTTGAAAATTTGTATTTTTACATTCTCATCTAGAGAAGGTATTAGATTTATGTAAAATTTGACCCCCCCGGTTTTTGTCAAATGTCCACCTTTGAGACCCCCTGAATCCAAAAAACAGGTTTTTACGAATGTGTCTGTCTGTATGTATGTATGTATGTATGTATGTCTGTCTGTCTGTCTGTGAGCACGATACTTTCGAAAGAATTGACTGATTCGATTGGCCTTTGGTATACTCTTTTAGTCTTCCAAACTAATGGTCAAGTTCGTTAGCCAGCCATTTTGGATGAAAATTCAAAAAGTGAGAGCATTTTGAAAATTGTTTAGACCATTTTTTTTTCAAAATTTGGAAATTATATATACGGCCTCTTATAGTAATGAAAAATTCAATAATTTTATTCTTATAACATTTTTCGATAAAATATACATTTTCAGAGTTACAGCATTTTCAAGATCCAAAAGAAGAAACGATAATTAACATTTTCAGCCAAACAACGCACGATACGAAAAAAAGTCAAGACAAGAAAAGTGTTTCATTTTGCACGCCCTACAAAATTATCATAACGACTTTTTGAATTTTCTTGAAAAATCGAAAATTCATATTTTTATTGCACAAGAAATAATGAAAAATCA
>CAKNYM010042239.1:14912-30946 GCA_932195095.1 Andricus curvator | reverse complement strand
AATTGTTTAAACAATTTACTATTTATAATAATAGTCTCTGAGAATAATGTTCCAGTTTAAAAAAGTTGCAGTTTTTTTTTAATTTTCCACTTTTGGTCCTTTTTCAAATTATAGTGATGTAATAATCAATTCAAGTTAACAAACATAATTGTTTAAACAATTTATTATTATTTTTATTAATATTCTCTTTGAATAGTGTGAGAAAGTTGCGGTTTTTTCTGACTAATCTTTTTCTACTTTTCACTTAGAGTATGGTAATAATGACTGAAATATGACAAAAATAATAGTTTAAACAAGTTATTATTGTTTGTAACTATTTTCTCCTATAGTAATGCTGGATATTTGCCACTTTTTTTTAACACTTTTTGTCAATTTTTCACTCAGGGCGCGGTAATAATTAATGCAATTTAATAAACATAATTGTTTAAACAAATTATTATTGCTTTTAACTATCTTTCCCTATAATAATGCTCGATTGTTACGGTTTTTTCTGAAATTTTTAAACTTTTTGTCTACTTTTTACTTAGTGAGATAATAATTAATGCAATTTAATAAACATAATTATTTATACAATCAATTATGGTTTATAAGAGAGAGAAACTCTTAGAAACTCTTAGAGAACTCTTAGAGAAACGCTAAAAAGTTGGAGGTTTTTCTGCAATTTCCAGCTTTTCTTTGACTTTTTATTTATCAGAAGAATATTTAAAATATCTGTTTCATTTCAGAAAACTATATTCGCCAAAAGAAAGGTTGTTTAGAAAATTATTCGCTCTATTATTTATTTATTATTTATTCATAACTAAAAGCCCAAAGCAAAGTTAAAAATCTAAGAAAAACCGCGACTTTCTAGCAATTATCTAAGAAAAGATAATTATAAAGAATAACAAATTGTTAAAAAATTATCTTTGTTAACTTGCATTATTTATCATCTCACTCTAAATATAAAATTCGGAAAAACCACGACTTTCTAACTCTATTCGAAGAGAAAATTTCTAAAAACGATAATAATTTATTTAAACAATCTATTTAAACATCTAATTATCAGTGGAAAGTGGTATTTTATGTATTAGAAATAGTTTGTATTCAAAAAACCGCAAAGAATCATAATTAGCGCCAGCAACTCGCAAAACCCAATTTTTCAGTTATGGGGTGTTTTTGGGACCCCATAAAACAAACTTATGGTGGTGTTATTTAAAAACTAATTATTCATCTGTATTATATAGCTAAGTGTGAAGAGCGATGTTGAGTTTCAACTCGATTCACCTGATATTATCGATTCTGACTAAAATGTACAAAAACATCTTTTTTTCTTATGGGTAATATGTGTTAAACTTCATGAGGCTGGCGGAAGCTCTGAGTATCATTTTTTATTAAAGATCGAAAAGAATTCTACCTTGCATGAATAATTTGGTAGGTATTGAAATCGTCGAAAAAACAATATTACCGAAAATGCAATTCGTCGAAAAACGGAACTTCAGAGTATAGGAATCAGCAGTGGGACTCCGATGCCGTGTCGAAAGTCGAAATTCGAACGGACCTCTCTTTCTACCATGTGCAACAGACAACGAGGCGCGATCGAAACCGAAACGATGGTTTCGAAAGCTCTCTTTCTATCGTATATGGTAGACAGAGAGGATCTCATAGTTATGAAACGACAAGTACGACTTGTCGTTGGCAACCATCGGGCCCTCTCTGTCCACCATATACGATAGAAAGAGAGTTTTCGAAACGATCGTTTCAACTTTGATTGCACCTCGTTGTCTATCTCATATGGTAGAAAGAGAGGTCCGTTCGATTTAAGGCATCGGAGTCCCACCACTGAGGTCCCGCTGCAGAAGATAGAAGAAGGGCTCTCGCACCTTGATAACGTTACAGAGTTGGTAACTGATTAAGGGAAGAAATTACCAGATGTCGTTGCATTAAGTA
The DNA here is from genome assembly GCA_932195095.1 of Andricus curvator. Lineage (NCBI taxonomy): Eukaryota > Metazoa > Arthropoda > Insecta > Hymenoptera > Cynipidae > Andricus > Andricus curvator. Next base: position 29,020 of record CAKNYM010042239.1, on the reverse strand, counting down.
AAGTTATTTAATTTTTTTGGTTGTTTGATTATTTCGATGGGAAATTGATATTTATGAGCAAATATGATAAGATCTTATATAAAAAAGGCAGTTGAAATATTTAAAAGTGATGTTTGATTATATTGATGGGAAATTGATATTTATCAGCAAATAAGATTGGATCTTATCCAAAAATAGGTAGTTGGAAAGTTTTAAGGTTATGTCTCAATATAGAGTATTCAAGTATGTTGGCAGCGCCATCAGACCGCGAATTTTTTGAACGGCTGGGTGAGTCGTTCTGCCGTGTTGTGCAATTACTATGGATAACAGTGTAAATATTTTAGGGGTTTCAGCCTAAAAACCCGGTTTAAGAAGAATTTTGTGCATAGTAGGTTACTCAAATACGGAGCATGAAAATGCGGAACTACAATTTTATCCTTTTCCGGTACACTGGTGGCAAAAAAAGCGAAAACAAGTGTGTTTAGCTGCTGCCCGCGGGGAGCAGTATAAAGTGCATATAATTTCTTAAAAACAGACATAGGCCTCACATAGTCCTTCTGGGATAAAATATAGGGACCAGAGTGTACTTTTTTCGCGCTCAAAGGATAACAAATTCAGGATAAATTCATAAGACTTCAAAACAATTCAAATAAAAATCCACACAATTCAAACGAATGGGAAGCAATTTAAAAATAAAAAAAAACTTAATTGAATTATGTAAATTTGAAATGAGCTTCGAAAAATCCAAGGGAATTCAAAAGAATTTGATGAAATGCCTACGAATTAAAGGTGAGGTTAAAAGACTTAAAGATCAATTAAATTGAAACATTAAAAAATTGTTCAAATCCGTTGAATTCAATAGAATTGAGTGAATTTAGAAGAGTTGAAGACAATTAAAAAAGTTCAAGAGAATTCCACAAAATTTAAAAGAATTCAGGGAAATTTGATGATATTTCTAGAAATCCTGAAGAATTAATTGAAATACCTTGACAGCTTTTAAAATTGCTTGAAATCATTGAAATCCTTAGGAAATCTTATAAAGTCCCTTATAATCTTTTTAGAATATCTTAAAACCTTACAGGTCCTTTAAAATCCTTCCATATCTTCCAAAATTCTAAGAAACTCTTTAAAACCGCATACAAATTTTGTTAATTCCCTTTAAGTTATCAAAACACTTAGAAATGCCTTGAAATTGTTTAAAGCTCTTCAAAATGCCTGGGAATATTTTAAAATACCCTAAAATATTTCAAATCTCATTAAATTACTGAAATCAATAAAAATTACTTGTAATCTTTTTAAAAAAACTAAAATATCTCAAATCCTTTAAAATCTTTTTCAATTCTCTACATTTTTTAAAGCTTTTGAAAATGCCAAGGAATTAAAAAAAATACATTGAAATATTTCAATCCTTTGATCATTTTATCAATTGATCCTCAGGATCACTTAAATAAAAACTTGTTCAAATTCAAAAAAATCCATTGAATTAAGTAGAATTGACTAAATTTAGAATAATCGCTTCAAATCTTTGAAATCCTACAAAATACCTCACTTGTCGTGAATAAATTCTATGAAATCCACTACAATATTATAAAATCCCGTGAAATTCTATGATGAGATTTCCTGAAATCCTGAAAAATGTATTAAAGCATATCGAGAGCTTTAAAATCCCTTAAAACTATTGCAATCCTCGGAAATATTATAAAATCTTGTGAAATTTGTAAAATATCTTAAAACCTTATAGGTCCTGAAAAATTGTTCCATATCTTCCGAAATTCTAGAAAATTCTTTATCCTAAAATAGTCCAAACGTTCTGAAATTGACAAGTTTTCCTGCTCGAAATCCACTTTCAATTATAATTACGATTTTTTATTATGTATTTTATGTATAATTTTATTTTTATTTCTCGCCTGTTTACATACAGCCACATATAGGCCTTCAGCTTAATATGTTTGGATCGTATACAAAAAGGGCGGTTGAAATATTTAAAAGTTATGTTTGATTATATTGATAGAAAATTGATATTTATCAGCAAATACGATAGGATCTTATCCAAAAATAGGTAGTTGGAATGTTTTAAGGTTATGTCTGAATATACAGATGGGAAATCAATATTTATAAACAGATATGATTGCACATTATCCAAAAAGGGGTAGATGGAATATTTTGAGGTTCTGTTTCAGTATTTTGGTAGGGAATTTACATTTATAAGCAAATATGATTACTTCGTACCCAGCAAAAAATAAAGTATTGATACGAATTGAATTGTAAAGACTAAGACACCTTGCAAATTCCGCTTTGCGACAATGACGCATTGGACCCATGTGTCAATGCGTGTAAATTTGTGAAGACGGTATTTCATTTTTGAATCTTTCTATACGTACAAATACAGTGCAAAAGTCTAAAGTCAGCGAATACACTTAAATGCGTCAGCACGCAAACGCCTCAACATTGGTCAATGCGTCTGAATTCGCGAGAGTAAAATACACACTTGAATTCGCCCTAATGCGTCATGGCGAATTTCATCAAGTGTTGATTTATACAATTTAATCCGTAACAGGAAACCCAACGTGCGGGGCATATAGAATTTATTGTAAATATTTAGCAAATTGTCTCGTAGCTCAATGGCGGGTACTCTGGACTGATACAGGAGGGATCGCTGTTTCAAGTCTCGACGCATGCACTTTTTATTAATTTTTTTTTTTCTAATTAACCTTGACCACGCATTTATACGAATTCACAGGCATTCAATTCGCGCTGTCTCAATTCATCTAAATGCGTCTCAATGCGTTTAAACGAATCAGAAAACGGGATTCACGCGCATTACAAAAATGTTAATTCGCCCCAATCCGTATCAATTCTTTCTTTTTTGCTGGGTATACAAAAAAAGGCAGTTGAAATATATAATCTTATCCAAAAAAAGGTAGTTTGGAAAGTTTTAAGGTTATGTCTCAATATACTGGTGGGAAATTGGTATTTATCAGCAGATATGCTTGTACATCATACAAAAAGGGGTAGTTGGAATATTTTGAGGTTCTGTTTCAGTATTTTTGTAGGGAATTTACATTTATAAGTAAATATGATTAGATCGTATAAAAAAAGGCAGTTGAAATATTTAAAATTTATGTTTGATCATTTATAAGTAAATATGATTAGATCGTATAAAAAAAGGCCGTTGAAATATTTAAAATTTATGTTTGATTATATTGATGGGTAATTGATATTTATCGGCAAATAAGATTGGATCTTATCCAAGAATAGGTAGTTGGAAAGTTTTAAATATGTCTGAATATACTGATGGTAAATTGATATTTATCAGCAGATATGATTGTACATCATCCAAAAAGGGGTAGTTGAAATATTTTGAGGTTCTGTTTCAGTATTTTTGGAGGGAATTTACATTTATGAGCAAATATGATTGGATCGTATACAAAAAAAGGCAGTTGAAATATTTCAAAGTTATGTCTCATTATATTGACGGGAAATTGATATTTATCAGGAAATAAGATTAGGTCTTATCCAAAACTAGGTAGTTGGAATGTTTTGAGGTTATGTCTGATTATATTGATGGGAAATTTACATTTATAAGCAAATATGATTGGATCTTATCATACAATAGGTAGTTGGAATGTGTTGAGGTTATGTCTGATTATATTGATGGGAAATTGATATTTATCAGCAAATATGATTAGATTTTGTCCAAAAATAGGTAGTTGGAATGTTTTGAGGTTATATCTGAATATACTCCCAGATAGCAAAGTGCGCGCACGGTGCGACGCACGTGCGTCGCACAACGTGCGGATTTTCTCGCACGACGTGCGCGCAGGGGATGACACAGCTGCGTCCTCATATGCGTGACAGGTGTGTCGCACGTCGTGAGGGTCGCACGTCATGCGTGCCGGTGCGGGTATGGTGCGTGCACATATTTAGGATTTTTAGAGTGTACAGAAAATATTTTCATTGATATTTTAAAATAAAGAGCAGGTAATTTATCATGAATGTATTTTTTATTATGGGTGGAAGGAATATTTATACATTTTAGTTGCGCATTAGCAATTCAGTTATCGCATGTTTTTATCAACAATAATAAATATTTTTCGCTGCAACTACAAGATACAGGCACATAAAACTGACAGAAAACATAAAGACGTAGGTGAAAAGTATATTTTTCGTTTAAATAATAAAAAAATGATGACCTAAAACAAAAATTACCTTTTTTTAATTATTTAAACCAAAAATAAACTGTTTATAACCGTTTTCACGTCTCTTATTAAAGTTTCAGCGAAGGATATTTATTATTTTGGACACAAACATGCTCATATTTGTTGTTTGAATAATAGAAAAAAAAACAAGATTGAACAAAAATTAACTGTTTTTAATTGTTCAAAACAGAAATAGGCTATTTATATCCGTTTTCGCGTTTCTCAAAGTTTCAGCGAAAGATATGTGTTATTTTGGGCACAAACATGCAAATATCGTAATCAAAAAATGCCCTCAACGATACTAACATTAAAACGCACGCATTTACGTAACTGTTATATTTAATATCACAAACTTCAGGATCTGATACTTTTGCGAGATTAGCACGTTTGTGTCCACAATAATAAATATTATTTGCTGAAACTTTCAGAAATTGTATGAAACATAAGAAAAACGGTAAATAGCCTATTTGTTGTTTGAAATGTAAAAAAAACCGGTAAAACCCCGGTAACGCCGAAAAGGAGAATAAAACAAAATATTAATAAACACGCGCACGATTCGACACAAATCGAGAATAACGGGGGGCCGGAGAGTCCTACAGTGGGACTCCGATGCTGTTTCAAAGTCGAAAATCGAACGAACTTCTCTTTCTATCTACACACGTTAGAAAAAGAGGTCCGCACGATTTTCGAGTTTCGACACGGTATTGGAGCCCCACTTTTACACATAAAAATCCTATCGCAATAATAAAATTTGCGATCGAGAACCTACACGTTTTCTCGCTAAAGACTCGCAAAACGAAACCGTGCGAAACCGACAACGGAGGTCGACAACAGCTGTTACGGCGCGTCGGGCGATTACCGTTCGACCGACGCGACGGGGTCTGCGCCGCATATTATTCAGCTAATGCGTGCAGTTTTTAAATATAGCTACTCTTATTTCTACTTCAAAATAATAAAAAATGAATAGAATACGATTGAAAATTAAAGATGCATTTTTTAAATTTCTGAACAAATTTTTTAAACATTGATTTTAAATTACATTTTAATCTCAATTTGATGTTAAACTTGAAATTAAAAGCACAAATTGAAGTTTTAAACATAAATGAATATGTAAAGTAGAAATTATACCAAAAATTTCATTTTTTTATTTACTTAATTTGAAATTCAAATTGACAAAAGGCTAATTGAAACTATTTGTGATGTCGAATAAAGTTGGAAATTATAGTTTTTAAATAAATGAAATGCCTATTGTACGTTTAAACTATACAACTATGCATTCAATAATTCTTACTAATTTCCTAATTTATTCTTATTATCAAATCGGGAATGTTTTAATTTTTGTAAATAAACCATTTTTACAATATCAATTAATTCAATCTTTAATTATAATAATTATCAATATTTTTGAAAATTGTATTACAATAATAATAGTTTACTATGCTACTATTATCAAAAAATGTGCTTATAACTTATATATCATGTATATAATGGCCCTCACACAGTGCGACACACATGCGCCGCATATCGTGCCTATCACAAAGTGCGTTGCATATGCCTCGCACGTACGTGCCCGTCACAAAGTGCGACCCACATGCCTCGCACCCAGCACGCACCGCGTGCCCCGCATGCCGTGCGAGTAACGTGCCCCGCACGTTTGCTATCTGGGCTGATGGGAAATCAATATTTATAAACAGATATGATTGCATATTATCCAAAAAGGAGTATATGGAATATTTTGAGGTTCTGTTTCAGTATTTTGGTAGGGAATTTACATTTATAAGCAAATATGATTAGATCTAATCCAAAAATAGGTAGTTGAAATGTTTTGAGGTTACGTCTGACTGTATTGATGGGAAATTGATATTTATCAGCAAATATGATTAGACCTTATCCAAAAATAGGTAGTTGGAATATTTAAAGGTTATATTTGATTATATTGATGGGAAATTGATATTTATAAGCAGATATGATAAGCTAATCTTATTTGGTGATAAATATCAATGTCCCATCAATGTAATCAAACGTAACTTTTAAATATTTTAACTGCTTTTTTATATAAGATCTAATTTTATTTGCTGATAAATAGTAATTTCTCATCAATATAATCAAACATAACTTTTAAATATTTCAACTGCCTTTTTTGTATTCAATCCAATCACATAATGATAACCAAATATAACCAAACCAAAGATAACCAAATGTGCAGCCGTCTGTTACGGACGTGTTTCGATTCGCTCCGCTTCAGTTCTCTGAGATTCCTAAAGTATCTCAGATTTTTCTGTATATAAAGTTGGTGTGTCGTAAAAGTGCTTGTGGCCGGTTTGTTTGTGACTTTTAACTTTTTGTTAATTTGTTCAATTGTTTTTAATCGGTGCAAGCTTCTTCAAAATAGTTATTTTTATTACGTTTCAATTACGATACCATGGGAGCGTGTCCGGAGTGCAACGTAGTGATTTCAAGAGGTGGTCCTGAGGTTATAGCCTGTATAAAGTGTGGCAATCTCTTCCATTTGACCTGTGCTAATGTTGGTATCGCTAAGAAAACTTTTGAACAACTTAAAAAAGGGCAGATTGATTATGTCTGCAAGGGATGTAGTTTTTCGACTACTAGTGCCACCTCTACGGCAGTTAATACCAACTCGGCTGCCAATTATGAGATTAGTGATTCTCGTGACGTCGAAAATGTAAATTCCGTACTCTCTACTCTCACTTCCGTCAATGCACCTGCTCTACCTCCGGGTCTCGTTGACCTTTTACGTCAAGTGGTTTCGGAGGCCCAAAGTGAGATTTTAACGAGATTCAGTGAATTCCCAAGTTCAGTAAATGACCAAGCGGCTTTACATACTACGCTTGAAATTCATGGTCTTCCAATGAAGCGCAACGAGGACCTTATGCCCACCGTTGAGTCAATTGCCAGGGCTCTTGATGTACCAATTGCCAAGAATGAAGTTGTCAACCTCTACCGAATCATCAAAACACCATCTCACACACAACTGACCACCCCTCCGATCATTGTAGTTAAATTCAGTCGCCAAGAGCTACGTGACAAAATGATAGAGAGACGTAAAGTCAAAAGAGATTTTTCTACATCGAATATTGGATGGACCGGAAATGAGAAACGCTTCATTTATCTTCGGGAGGCCTTAACACCACTCAACCGGAAAATATATGGTATTGCTCTCGGTCTTCGAAGAGACAAAAAAATCAAATATCTTTGGATTTCTGGTGGAAGAATTTTTTGTAGAAAGTAGGACGGTTCGTCGTGAATACACCTTGCAAATCTGCAATCTGTAGAGGGACTTCAATAGCGACCATGGGCTAAGTCCAATATTTTTTTAAGCTTTCTCCGACTAACCTTAGCATTAATTTTAAAGAGGTTCTTAAAGTTATTTATGATATTATTATTGTTTGCTAACTTGATGTCCGTCGGTGGATATATCTACAATATTTTACAGGTTTTTATACCTTGTATATATGTATCTTCAGATAGCAACCTTGATCTCATATTTAAACTAGTAGCTTTAAATCTTGATTTTGGTCTTTTTGAGAATAATTGTATAATAGTTGGATTAATTGTGTGCCTTGGATACTTTAAATGTTCTCATTTCATCCTAATGTTCATAGCTCTCCGGATATCCGGATATCGATTTACGAAATCATGTCCACTTTTGTTGAGCATTTGTTTAGAGACATACGTCACTTTCTTCGACACTGTTTATTATCCCTCTTGTATCTTTTTTATTTGTACTCATTACCGATTTTCTAATTTGAACTGTAATCACTTAGTTTGGGGTGTGTTGATAATTGTTCTTTGTCTCAGTCAATTTTTACGCGTGCTGCGTGAGTATTCAATTTTTGAATTATTTTTTTTTATGAAATGTTTCTCCTAATATATCCATGGATACTTTAAGCATTTGTCATGTGAACGCCCAAGTCTTTCTTGGCACATTTTCTAGAATTCAAGCATTTTTTCAGTTCATGTTCCTACCATATAATAGCTGTTTCTGATACTTGGTTAACTCCGAATATACCCTCTAGCCTCGTTACAATTGACATTTATTCGCTCTTTCGAAGAGACAGAGACGAGAGAAGGGGTGGTGGAGTTTGTCTTTTCCTGCATGATAGTCTGGGTGGGACCGTGGTTGATGCGAGTCCAGTAGCTACTTATCCCACGACCGAGTTTCTCTTTGTTGAAGTTAAATCAACTTCTGATAGTGTTTTAGTGGGAGTGGTCTATAAACCACCCAATGCCTCCTATGGCACTGAGCTAGAATCGATAATTTTGTCACTCATTCCCAACTTTAATAACATTATACTTACTGGAGATTTTAACACTAACTTAAATCTTACTTCCAATCATTCTAAATATCTAACATCCTTGGTATACTCTTCGGGACTCTCGATTGTACCTCATGATTCCACTCATCATACTGATCGTTCCAGTACTCGTATTGACTTAATGATTGTGGCCGATATTGATAAAGTTATCTCCTACGAACAACATGCTATTCCTTTTATCTCTAATCACGAGTTGATTAAAATCACCTTTAAATTTTCTTTCAATTTAAATTCAAAGTCAACCCAAAGACTGGTGCGGAATCTTTCTAAAATTGATGAACATACATTCCACGAACATCTAATGACGTATTATTGGGAAAAAATATTACTAGATACAGATATAAATAATAAAATCAACACTCTGACTAATTACCTAGTAACCGCATTCAACAAATTTTCTCCGCTACATGTTCCTAAAAACTTTGATAAAGCTGCCCCCTGGATCACATCTGAAATTAAAAATCTGATGAGGGAACGTGATGGCAAGCACCGACTTGCAAAAAGAACAAAAAACAGTATAATACTAGCTCAATTTCGTAAACTTAGGAACCTAGTTCAAACTAAGATTAGAGATTCGTTGAATCAATACAATTATAATGAGATTGCACACAGAGACAAAAAAGAGGACATTTGGCATCTCCATAGACGTTTACACCTAATCCCGCCTAAGCACGAATCTATAGATAGTAATTTTCCGCCTGATGACTTTTTAAAGACTTTTTTTACATTCCCAGTACCAGACTTAACATCATTATCTTCCACTACCTCTCGTAATTCATCATTTAATGACTCAGACTTCTTTTTCGATAACATCACACCTGAAATACTTTATGAAAAAACACTTGAAATCAAATCAAATTCTATTGGGACTGATGGAATATCAATCAAAATGATTAAACTTGCCCTTCCGATTATCTTTCCTATCCTATCGCATATTTATAATGCTTCCCTTCAGGTCGGTATCTTCCCAGAAATCTGGAAAAAGGCTGTTATTTGCCCAATTCCCAAAATTTCCAAACCTACTACCGCGAAAGACTTCCGGCCAATTTATATTTTATGTTCACTCTCTAAACCACTTGAAAAAATTGTTCACTTGCAACTTTCCAGATTTCTTGAATTATCTAAGGCCATTGACCCGATGCAATCAGGTTTTCGTGCAAAACATAGTACTCTTACTGCTTCCCTTAAGGTAACTACGGATCTCAAATTAGGAATGGATAACAGGGAGATCACGATTGTTGCTCTGTTTGATTTTTCGAAGGCTTTTGATATGGTTAACCATGAATTGCTCCTACTAAAGTTGAAATCTTTCAACTTGTCAAACTCTGTCATCAAATGGTTTGAGTCCTATTTTAATAATCGGTCTCACAGAATCATTAATAGTAGCTGTGGGCTTTCTGACTGGGGTGAGGTCAAGTGTGGGGTTCCACAGGGCTCCATTCTGGCACCCCTCCTCTTCAATTTGTTCACATCTGAACTTGGAAGTGAACTTCAACATTGCAGCTACCGCAAATATGCTGATGTTTTTAAAATTTATTTATCGGGACCAATTTCTACGCTAAGTGGACTACTTGTGTTAGTCCAGGAGGATATTGATCGTGTGATCCTCTGGGCCTGGAAGAATGGACTTACTCTTAACCCGGGCAAAACTCAGGCAATTGTTGTTGGACCTACTTCATCTCCGTCACTTGAAACTTTGGCATCTTTTCCACCACTTCGTATCGAGAATCTCGCTATCCCTTTCTCGGAAGTAGTTAAAGATCTGGGATATTTTTATAACCGTACCTTGCCTTGGAAGGAACAGGTACAGAGCATTTAGAGGAAAACATACAGTATTTTACAGCAACTATATAGGAATAAGGACTCTTTACCTACCTCCACTCGAATACTTTTGGTTAAGAGTCTACTCCTCCCCCACTTTGACTACGCTTGTTTGGTATACGATGGTTTGTCCGACGATTTAAATTTAAAGCTCGAGCGTGCGTTAAACGCTTGCGTCCGCTTTATCTACAATTTGCCTAAATACGAACACATAACTCCATACAGATATAGGGCTGGTTTGCTTAATGTTGCCAAGAGAAGACAATTCTTTATGGGTAATTTGCTCTATACTCTTTTTCAGAACAAAGCTCCGAAGTATCTATTTAACCTGTTCCAATTTGTAGACAGAGACCTTCCAGTACAGTCTAAGCGTCAAAGAGCATTTATAGTAAGAGGTGCCCGGTTATGGAATATAAAGTTCCATACGATATTAGAAATGCACCTTCCCTGTATCATTTTAAGAATCTCCTTTTCAAATATTTGTACAATACTTCTAATCCAACTCTTGAAATTACTCACTGGTAAACTATCATTTTTAGTTCTTGAATATTTCATCTTTGAATTTCTTTCTATACTCATTAACTTTTGCAAATATTTATTTCTTATGCATACAGTTTGTCATTCTTCATTTATACCTTAACATGCACAGAGAGCTACTAATTAATTAATTAATCACTCAAGTTTAATTACTACGCAATAATCTTATCACTAATCTGATACTTACTTTGAGGTCTACTCTGTTTATTTATTTATTTAATTTAGTTCATAGATTAAATTATAAGATTAATCAAGTATACTGCCGATCAGTGCTTGCACAAATTTGTAATGACCTTGTATATCCTGTTCCTCAGAGGGCTATTTAGCCCTAGGGACTTTTTTGAATAAATACAAATACAAATATTTGCTTATAAATGTAAATTCCCTACCAAAATACTGAAACAGAACTTCAAAATATTCCAACTACCCCTTTTTGGGTGATGTACAATCATATCTGCTGATAAATATCAATTTACCATCAGTATATTGAGACATAAGTTTACAACTTTCCAACTACCTGTTTTTCAATAAGATCCTACCTGTTTCTGAATAAGATCCAATCTTATTTGCTGATAAATATCAGTTTCCCATCAATATAATCAAACATAACTTAGATTAGAAAAGATGTTTAAGCGATGTTGTTTGTCTGAGTGATATAAATTTATAAATATATATAATATTAATGGTGGTGAATGACATACTTCAGACCAAAAAAGAATTCGTTGTTGGATCCTTTATTCCTTCATATGTAAAGGTGTTGACGTTTCGAAAACTAACGTTTTCCTCATCAGAACAATAAAATTTGTCAAGTAGTGAAGTTTAACCACATCTTAGATTTAAAGGTTCCTGTTTCTCATCTTCCATCTCTCTTCTAACTCTTCTTTTTCAGTTAAACTACCATATAATTAATATTGCTTTTTTTAAATTGATTTAAACATTATAAAATTAAAATTGTATAGTTAATAATTTTGTTAAAATTGTTGAATATAATTCAGAAGCATAACTGACGTTGTGCTCCATTTTTTCAAAGAGAAATTCCATTTGTCCACTCCAAAAAATCCATTTTTTCATTATCATCTTTGTCGCTCTTACGGTGTTGGCCGCGACCCTGCCCTGCCGAACGCTCCAAAGGAGATAGAGTCGATTGTCCGAAACGAGAAGTGCCAAATTTTCTGGAACTACGATTTTCGGGCCGCAGTCTCCGTTGTGCACTCGAGGCCTGACATTGTTCTCCAAGACTTCGAGAAACGAACTATATTCGTGATCGAATTCTCGGCTCCGTCCGAATACAACATCACTGCAAAGTAGAAAAAAAAAGAGGAGAGGTATCAAGACCTTAAAAGAGAGCTACAACGACTGTACCCAAAATATTCGGTACAAGTAATTGTCCTTGTGATAGGTGCTCTCGGAGGTGCGAAACTATCACTGGTTCGCAACCTTAAAGCCATATTCGCGTGCCAAAAATATGCCAAGGCACTTGCGAGATGGATGCAGAAAGCTGTCATCCTTGGGTCGCTTCGTGTCCTCAAGACACACAAGGGTTTCGCCGGGCTGTCGTTGTGATTTCGTCGTTGCCTATGACCACCCATCTCACGGTTGTGAGACGTGGCCGTGGGTGTGATTTACCGCGGTGCTACTGGGGGCTACTGACATTTTTTGGATGGCAGTTGCTCTTAGTGGGACCCTGCGGTGGTTGTTTAACTTTTTTATTTAAATTATATATATATTAGGGTGGTTCAAAAAAATCGACTATTTTTATTTTTTAAAAACCCCCACCTAAAAACTTCCGGGAAGGTGTAAAAAGACGCCTGTGAAAAGCAGAGCTCTTAATATTAATATTTAGAGGTCGCTCATTGCAAATTTCTATTGCCCATTTAAATAGCATGTGAAATTTTTTTTTTTAATTTGGAATTTTGTAACTCTTGAATGGCTTGATGAATTGTTAAGCTCATACCATGTTCTTGTAGGGAATTCGACGCTCTACAAAAAAGGTCTATAATGAGTTTTTTTATAAATTTACTCATTCAAAAGTTATTTAAGGTTAAAGTTGAACACATAATAAATTTATCGTTTTTTTTTCTTAATTTTTGGCAAAAATTTGAAATTTATCACTCATTATCGTAATAGTTCTTTCGGATATTTTATAGTTTAAAATTGTCTCTAAAAAAACAATAATCTAACTCAAATCATCAGATTATCAAGTTTAACATTGTTTGAAAATTTGTCTTTTATTGTTCTTACCGAGAAGACGTAGAATTTTTAAAGACCTTGCGGTAGTAAATGATGTTGCAGAACGCGGTATTGCATTAATTGATGAATACAATAACTGCTTAACAAAAAACGAGGACCAACTTCAATATCTTTTACAAGTTGTGCAAGAACATCGTCGACAATTTCCAGATTGTAACAAGAAAACATTAAAATAAGAGGTAATGTTCGTAATGATAATTTCACGCCAAAACTTATAAATAATGTTGTTTTAGTATTAATATTTAAAATTGTTTATATTGAATTTTACTTTTATACTATACTAAATACAAAACAGTATGTTTCTAAAAGTGACGTCTTTTCATTAGTATCTGAATTATCTTGATACTTAATAGATGAAAACTACTATTTTAATAAGAAATAAGCAGGTAATACATAAAGATATTGAGATTTTCGATTTAAAAATTGTTAAACATCTTTTTTTCGAAGGAAATTATAAACTGTAAAATATCAGAAAAAAATATTACGATAAATAGTGATAAATTTCAAATTTTTTCCAAAAATTAAGGAAAAAAACGATAAATTTATTATGTGTTCAACTTTAACCTTAAATAACTTTTGAATGAGTGAATTTATGAAAAAATCATAAGAGAACTTTGTTGTAGGGCATCAAATTCCGTACAAGAATATGGTATGGGCTTTTAGAATTTAATAATTTAAAAAAAAATTTAAATATCATTACACATCAAAGAATGATCAGCATTAATTTCGTGAACTAAACTAATCAGGAATATTCTTATTTTTAAATCATTATTAATTTCCCTATATGACTCAATGCTTTTCTGGAGCAGGACGATCGTAGCGCCGCGTATGGGCCGACGGATGAATTTCACCCGTCAAGTGGAACCCGTAAGCGACAACAGCTTCCACAGCAAAAGTTGGAGAGCGGGATAGGGCTGGTTTTGGGTTTTTCGTGTTTCGTATGGCTTTTTTAACAAAATAATATTTTTGTGCACAGGGGGTAAGT
>CAKNYM010042239.1:0-14902 GCA_932195095.1 Andricus curvator | reverse complement strand
GCAAGTGCCTTGGCATATTTTTGGCACGCGAATATGGCTTTAAGGTTCCGAACCAGTGATAGTTTCGCACCTCTGAGAGCACCTATCACAAGGACAATACTTGTACCAAATATTTTGGGTACAGTCGTTGTAGCTCTCTTTTAAGGTCTTGATACCTCTCCTCTTTTTTTTCTCCTTTGCAGTGATGTTGTATTCGGACGGAGCCGAGAATTCGATCACGAATATAGTTCGTTTCTCGAAGTCTTGGAGAACAATGTCAGGCCTCGAGTGCGCAACGGAGACTGCTGCCCGAAAATCGTAGTTCCAGAAAATTTGGTACTTCTCGTTTCGGACAATCGACTCTATCTCCCTTGGAGCGTTCGGCAGTGCAGGGTCGCGGCCAACACCGTAAGAGCGACAAAGATGATAATGAAGCACTCTTAGGGCCGCATTATGTCTGTAGATATACGTCGTTCCCGCGTGGGTCGGACACCCTGATAGTATGTGTTCTAGGTACTCAGCGTGTGCATGATACGCTCTGCACCTATCGCTGGGAACATCTTGACATAAAATGCGCTCACGGTATGCTAAGGTGGAAATGACACCATCCTGGCGTGCGAAAATAAAACCCTGTGTACCAGAATTAAGCCCTGATGATTTGAGGAAAGCAAAAGTTTGCTCCTTCGACAAGGACTGTTTTTCTACATTTCTGTGAAAGTTTCCGTGCATTTTCTTGTCGAGTATCTCTTGGTGAAAATTTTCAACCTCTGCTTTCGTCACTTTGGTTTTTAGAAGTGAAGCATCTAGATGAAGTAATGCACTCTCCTCACTTCTGATGTTAAAATTCAGGCCAAGGGTCTCGGCCGCTTGCTCCGCGGCTTTGTAAAGAAACGCTCCTTCACCAATCATCTCGTGGTTCCTGACCATCTTTAGGAGAGGATCTCTGCCATTCGCAACGATGTAAGCTGTACTTAGAACAATCTGGTTATGAAGACACTGGAGATTCAGAAGTCCGCGTCCGCCTTGACGGCGTGAGATGTATAATCACGGAACGGATGAATTGATATGCAAGCTCAAGGGCCGTAAGCTCGTTCTTCGTCCATTGAACTACCCCAAACGAGTAGAGTAGAACCGGGACGGCAAGCATGTTAGTCGCAGATACCTTGTTCAACGCCGACAGATTGGAAGACCAAATCTGTCGAAGAAGATGCTTGTATCTGCTTCGGAGAGATTCCTGCACTGATGTTACGTCCTGAATGCGGTTTTGCGGCACGCCCAGATATGTATAGGTCTCTCCAGGATTAAGGTGTCTGATAACACTTATATCTACTAGCTCAGGGTCCTTGGGGACGCCAGTAATCTTTCCTTTCTTCAGATGAATTTTGGCACACTTGTCCAGGCCAAAGTCCATCCCAATCTCTCCTGTGTAGTTCTTGACAATATTTATAGAAGTTTGAAGTATGCTTTTACCAGAGGCATAGATCTTCAGGTCATCCATATAAAATACATGAGTGACCTTATGCTCGCGCTGATTAGTGTCGCCACAGAGGTATCCAGGAGAATTTCGTAGTACGAGAGATAGAGGCAGAAGTGTGATGCAAAAAAGCAAAGAGCTCATGGTATCACCTTGAAAGACGCCCCTCTGGAAGTGACGTTGTTCGTTATCACACGATAATTTCTAGATGAGATAGTAAATCTAGTTTTCCAAAGAGGCATCAATCTCTCCATGCATCTCACTGTGTGTGGATGTACCTTCAAGCTTTCCAACAGACAGATGATAAGTCTATGAGAGGTTGAATCGAAAGCTTTCCGGTAGTCAATCCAGGCCATTGACAGGACGCTCTGATGGGCTGCAGCGTCTTTACAGACACATCTGTCAATTAGCAGGTTCTCTCGACAGCCTGCTACACCTTTTTTCGAGCCACGTTGTTCGTACATCTCTCGCCATACAGGCTCAATTCGTCGAACAATCCTGTTGTTGAGGACATCTGTAAAGATCTTATACAGCGTGTTCAAACAAGTTATTGGCCTGTAATTTTCTGGGTTGGACAAGTTGCCTTTTTTTGGCAGGAGTATAGTGCGTCCTAACAGCAGCCACTGCGGAATGGGCGTCTCCGACTTTAAATATGAGGTAAATATGCGGGCCAAATGTTGGTGTGTAAAAGTAAACTTCTTCCACCAAAAGTTCTTGATACAATATGGTCCAGAAGCGGAAAAGTTCTTCGTGCCTCTAAGTGCTTTTTTCACCTCTTCGGCAGTGATTGATGGACATTCCTCCTCAGATTTTATGAGGTTGTCGCAAAACTCCTTGAAGCGGATGATATTGTCAGTATCTTCTTTCAACTCTAGTGTTTTCGGGATCTTGTACACCTCTCTCCAAAAAGTCTCTACCTCCTTGGGCTTGGGTGGATTTTTTACAGAAACAGGTAGATCGCTGAAGAGGCGCGATGGGTCAGCAAGAAACTGTTGATTCTCCCTGATCCGTCTCTCCCTCTTCTGTATTCTCCTCCTTGCGTCAGATAACAGCCGTATTTTGTCAACAATATGCTGCTTGATTGTCAGCAGCTTTGACTTGTTTAGTGTGTGAATCAAGATCCTTAGTTCTTGGGCGAACTTTCGAACCCTTTCCGTAAACGGTCTACCAGATGTGATGTAGTCAATCACATATTGAACACGGGACGCATTCTGTCTTGCCCATCCAATCTTCTTGTTCAGTTGATGCAATCGTCTTTTGGTCTTTTGATCCATCGTCGGATTCAGCCTTCGATTTGAATCAGCCAAAGCTCTCGCAGCACCATAAACTGAGCAATTGATGGTCCAGAGGTCGGACACTTGCGAGATATCTCCACGAAGGATGGCATCCATTTCAGCCAGATCTTGGGGCTTAGGAGGAACTTGCATGTTAATGTTCCTTCTTGTAATGAAATTGCGATCATCTCTCAGAAGGTGCCTGCTTTCTGCGGTTGGTCTCAATGTCGCTTCCTCATCTTCGTCTGCAGCTTCATAAAGCAGAGGTTGGGGAAGCGCTCCGCGTACATATCCATTTTTCCGGAGGTTGTCGGCTTGATTTCGCAAAGACTGATGCGAAACGTGCTGAAGCTCTGGGTGTTTCTGGCACCACAGAGTATGCATACGCGCCACAAAGCCTCGGTGAACAGGGATAATGCTGGCATCGTAGCAGTCTAACAAGTCATCCTTGAGTTGATCCGTCCACTGAATGTGGGCGTTTCGCCGGTTCGTCGTCGTGGTTCCATCTAAATTATTTTCAGCACCCCGAACTCTAGGCTGATCGGCATGGTTTTCCGACCCATTGTCGGGTGCTGTGCGCGTT
This sequence comes from Andricus curvator, assembly GCA_932195095.1. Classification (NCBI taxonomy): domain Eukaryota; kingdom Metazoa; phylum Arthropoda; class Insecta; order Hymenoptera; family Cynipidae; genus Andricus; species Andricus curvator. Next base: position 11,592 of record CAKNYM010042239.1, on the reverse strand, counting down.
CGATTGTCTTAAACCGCATCTACAACATTTTGGTGTTTTGGTGGTTTCATTGTTGTTCCCACGAGCAGCTAGGGAAAGGGTTAGTCCATCCTTGTAGAGCCCCGCCTGCAAGGATAAGGCTGATACTCTGAGAGGTCGCCCGGTAACCCAGAGTCACCGTTTAAGACACCTAACCCAGGTGCCATTCAGCTTTCGGCACGGTTGTTACGCCTTCGGTTAGGAGTTATTCCTTCGGGACCATCCCTGGACAATTGTCCGCGACTGCTTATTAATTATTGTAACCATATTCAGCAGAAACCCTTGGTACAGGGACCCTCTATCCGCAACCCGAGGACGCGTTTGGTGCCTTTGTCATAGGCCCTGGCCCTTCGGTTCTATTCCAAAGGAATCGAAACCGAATATATATATATATATATATATATTATATATATCACTTGGATTGTAAGACATAGATTATTCTATAGATTATAGCGATATATAGCACTTTTAGCACCTTTTTTTTAAATTTTTTTTTAGAATTTAATAATTTAAAGAAATTTTAAATATCAATTACACATCAAAGAATGATCAGTATTAATTTCGTGAACTAAACTAATCAGGAATATTCTTATTTTTAAATCATTATTAATTTCCCTATATGACTCAATGCTTTTCTGGAACAGGACGATCGTAGCGTTGCGTATCGGCCGACGGATAAATTTCACCCGTCGTGGAACTGAGTGGAACCCGTAAGCGACAACAGCTTCCACGGCAAATGTTGGAGAGTCGGATAGGGCTGGTTTTGGGTTTTTCGTATTTCGTATGACATTTTTAACAAAATAATATTTTTGTGCACAGGGGGTTAGTGTTTTTGACACGTTAGTGGCACGTCTTTGTGCAAGCGAAGCTGACATACCCTCTATAGTTGCTTTTGAAAAATGATAATCAACATGCTTGATTCTGATATTTTAAAAATGAAAAAGAAAAGCGCGTAATTAACGTCTACTCGAGGGATTGGCAACTCCACCGATTGGGTGTACACCTACTTCTGACTTCAAGATATTTCAGGATATTTCAATGACTTCAGGAGAATTCAAGTGACTTCATGTGAATTCAAATGACTTCAGATATTTCAGGAGATTTCAAGTGACTTCAAAGGGGCCGTTCATATACAACGTGGACAATTTTTTTTACTGCATTTACCCCCCCCCCCCCCTTCCTCTTGTGCACAAGCATGGACTTTTGACGAACCCTTCCCCCTGGTTTCTATTCAAAAGCTACGATGCCAAAAGGAGCTGTGAATTGGCTGAATATTCGGTTTTTATTAAAAACATTAGCTTCATGATACAAAGTAAGAAGTTCAAACAGAAATTGGGGAACATTTTTTTAGTTTTTTATGTGTTTCTGAAAAGAAATCCGTAGATTCAGGAGAACGCGATTGCACGTTAGGGTGGTCCAAAAATACACTGTAAAAATTATTTTTTGAATTTGTATGCATTTCGCCCCAAATTTGTTCGAATCCACACAAAAATGAATGCGCTAAAAAAATGATATTCAGATTTGTGGCTGATTCTGAACCAATCTCAGGGATCATAGTCTTTCCTCTATTTTGAAAATGGTCCTCTATTTCCTCTATTTTGAAAATGGTCCTCTATTTCCTCTATTTGGGTAAATTTTCCTCTATTTCCTATATTTTTAGTAAAAAATTTATATTTAAAAAATAAAATTTTAATTTACACACCAAAACCAAAAATTGAACATCAGGATCATATTAGGATAAAGAAAATTCATAGTTTGATCAATTTGCCACATTTGAATATATGAGCGCTCTCGCAATATCGATAATAGATGAGCAGTTACCAGCGCGAGAAAATTATTTTTTGACGTAAATTCCAAAAAATGAATCTTCTACTCTTGAAAAGCAGAATTATATTGATATAATAAAGTATTTAAAAGACGCGCGTTCAAAGAGCACTTTAAAGTTTATCTTTTATGCATTCAAGATCTTCACTGCTGAATTTGCCTTGATGATGCAAAAAGAAGAATCGCTTATTCACATACTGTATGATCAGTTAAAACTGCTAATTTTGATTTTGCTATCGAGTTTTATTAAAGGACTAATTCTAAAATCAACTTCATTTGCCAGGGAAAAACTTAATTCACGTCTTAAAGATAAAACAAACTTTTTATATTTGCTTGAGGTAAATCCTGGCGAAACAGTAAACGGCACAGTTGCAGCTTTATCTCAGAAAGAAAATTTTTTTTCATGACTGAAGTAAAAGAATTTTACACTGCCGCAGTAAATCATTTACTTACAAAAATTAAGTGTTTCAAAGCCTTGAAATATTTTCAATGTGTTTCGCCCGAATATATTACGAAACCTGAAAGTGTATCTTACATAACAAAAATTGGACAGTTAATACCACTTCTTTGTATTGACACCAATAAATTAGAGTGTGAATGGAGGTTGCTACAACTGGACGAAAATGTGTGATTTAAACTGAACAATGATAAAAGAATTGATTCTTATTGGAGCCTCATATTTAGCCTTCAAAATCATTCAAATCCGAGTGTAAGATATCAAGAGATAAAGCGAGTCGTCCAAACTGCTCTTGCCCTGACACATGGAAACGCTGTTGTAGAAAGATGCTTTTCACTATCAGGGCGGCTTCTAACTGAATACAAAAATAGAATAACGGAAACAACTTTAAATGCAAAACTTGCAATTGCTGACGGCTTAAAAATATGATAAAATGGTGCACAAAGTGCCCATAACTCCTAAATTAGTGAGACTGGCACAGTAGGCTCATTCGTCATACCAGCTTTACTTGGATATCGAAAAGCAAATCCTTAAGGAACAGGCTAAGAAGGAAGCTGCTAAAACTGAAGTTGAAGCCAAAGAAAAAGCGCTATTAGAAAATGTAGAAAAATAACAAAACACAATCAAGAAATTAGAGGGTGATTTAAAATCAGCAGAAAAGGATTTCAAAAATGCCACGCTTGATGCCGAATCTATGCAAGATGAGTTGAATTTGATTGTGAAGAGATATACCAACGATATAGTTGTAAAAGAATTAATTCACAGTCTACAAAAACTTCGGGATAAAGAAAATGAAAAACGACAGATGGTAGATGAGTTACAACAAAATATCAGAAAGAGAACTACTCAGAAGGAAGATGGGTTACAACAAAATATCAGAAAGAGAGCTACTGAAATGCTGCAAAGAATAGCAATGAAAAGAAAAGTTTAACAAGGTATTCAATAGCTTCTTCTGCCCTGGAGAAGAATCATTTTTTTCGATTAAAAAAATATACCATTACTTGGTAATTTACAGTAACAATATTTTCTTGAGTATTCAATGTGATACTAATTTAATAAACTATGAAGCCATAATGCGCTATTAAAATTTAGAAATGGCTTGTAAGACTATCTATTTCTATTAATGATATGTTTTTTATTGTAAGTTGTAAACTCTAAAACTTTCATATTTAATGAAATGGCTGTAAACTGTTTAGTTACAACTGATGCTAATTAAATAAGACAAGTAAAATTGAGATTAACTTAAGTATTGTGAGAACCGCAGGTATATAGGATGTGTGAACTCAATGAAAAAGCGGAAGATCCGATTAACCTTAGGTTAATTGATACAAATTGCGAACTCTTCAATAAACAATCTGAACAGTAAAAGTATTCACCAGCGATTGACTGGCACGCAGTTCCACAAGGATGTAGTTGGAAGGCTGTAGCTTATATCAACCGCGTATCGATTTCAAATATGAATCCCATTCCAATAAGTATAAAAAGAATGCTAGAAGACTGTGCTTTACGATTGTTTAAGTTGTAACTTATTAAGCACATTATCATTTAAAGAGTTTGTATAGTTTCATTATTTTTTAACGTATGTGGTCAGACATTTATTCAAAGATGTCTCATTTTCTACTGACTTCACTCGTGTAGGTTTATTAGTTTGCAATGTAAATGTTCATGTACATACGTTCATTCGAAGATATCTTGTTTCCTTCTGACTTCGTTCTAAATTCTTCAAAAAAATATATAATTGTTCATCCAAACGCTATTAACATTTTTATTAACCTTGATTCATATATAATCCTTCATTTAAAAAAAAGTCCTCTATTTTTTGGAAAAAGGTCCTCTTTTTTTTGGAAATAGGTCCTCTATTTTTGAAAAAAAAGTCCTCTATTCCTTTATTTTAGAAAGAATAGAGACTGTGAACCCTGCAATCTATTTAGATTACATTTTCCGAAAGGGAGGTAGTTTGGAAGTCTGGTTTTTAATTGTGAATATTTTTCATGTTTATTTTGCATAAAATTATTCATGCAAAGTAGATTTCTTTTCGATCTTTAATAAAAAATGATACTCAGAGCTTCCGCCAGCCTCATGAAGTTTAACACATATTACCCATAAGAAAAAAAGATGTTTTTGTACCTTTTAGTCAGAATCGATAATATCAGGTGAATCGAGTTGAAACTCAACATCGCTCTTCACACTTAGCTATAGAATACAAATGAGTAATCAGTTTTTAAATAAAACCACCATAAGCTTGTTTTATGGGGTCCCAAAAACACCTCATAACTGAAAAATTGGGTTTTGCGAGTTGCTGGCGATAATTATGATTTTTTGCGGTTTTTTGAATACAAACTGTTTCTAATAAATAAAATACCACATTCCACTGATAATTAGATGTTTAAATAGACTGTTTAAATAAATTATTATTGTTTTTAGCAATTTTCTCTTCGAATAGAGTTAGAAGGTCGTGGTTTTTCCGAATTTTATAATTAGAGTGAGATGATAAATAATGCAAGTTAACAAACATAATTCTTTAACAATTTTTTATTCTTTATAATTATCTTTTCTTAGATAATTGCTGGCAGGTTCAAAATGCAAAGATGAAGAATAAAAAAGGCAGAGCAATCGGAGGAATGGTGATGGGAGTATGGAGCGAATGTATAACAGAGAAAGATAAAAAAGAGTTGAAAGAACATAAAGAAGGATTAATAGTCGAAGAGATAAATATGGGAGGAGAGAGGTGGAAGATAGTGGGGGTTTATGTGAACGGTGATATGCAGGAGAAAACAGAGGAGATGAGAGAACTGATGGAAGAAAACAAGCAAGAGATTTAGCTTATAATAGGAGGAGACTTTAATGCGAGAACAGGAGATAGAGGAGGAAGGGAATGGGATTGAGAGCGAGGAAGAAAATCCAAAGACAAGATACTGAATGGGGAGGGAAAGAAGTTGTTAAAGAGCCTAGGGGAGATGGGATGGTTTATCCTAAACGGAAGTATAGAGGGGGATGAGGAAGGGGAATATACACGTTTAGGAGGAAAGAGGGGAACGGTAACTGATTATGTGGTAGTGGACGACGAGGTAAGAGAGAAGGTTAAGAAACTAGAGGTAGGGAATTATGTAGATTCGGATCACTTTCCCATAATAGTGACAGTAGAGGGAGAAATGAGTAATAAGAATAAGGCTAAAAGGAAGCAAAATTAAAAAGAGCAGGAAGAGGGGATTGGTAAATGGAAGGTAAAGAACAGTTTAAAGAAAAAGTCAGGAATATCAAAATGGGGGAAGGAAATGTAAACGAGGAAATGGAAATAATGATAGGAGAAATAAAAGGAGTATTAGAGCGCACAAGCAAAAAAGAAGTTAGTGCAGGAGGGGATAGAAGTGGATGGGATGAGAATTATAAACAGAAGAAGAAGGAAGTGAAAAGGGAATTAAGAAAATGGAGAAAAGGGACAACTAGTGGAGAAGAATATAGGAGAACAAAGAAGGAGTATGCTGAGTTGTGTGAGCAAAAAAAAGAGGAGGAAAATAAAAGGTTTGAAGAAGAAACGGAGAAGACTAGTACGGAAGAAGAGGTTTGGAAGGTGGTAAATAGAGAGAGAAGAAGAAGGAAAAGAGTAAACCAGGATATTGGGATGGTAGAATGGAAAAAATATTTTATGGATTTGCTGGAAGGGGTAGAGAGAAAAATTAGGAAAGGAGCGAAACATGGTTGAGAAAGAGATGACGAAGAGGACATAACAAGGGAAGAATTAGGCAAGGTGTTAGGAATAATGAAAGATGGAAAGGCACCTGGTATATATGAGATTCCTAATGAAGTCTGGAAATATGGGGGGACAGAACTAAAGGAATGGGCTTGGATAATGTGTAATAGAGTATGGAGAGGAGAGGGGTGGCCAGAGTTATGGAAAGAAGGAGGAGTGGTACCCATAGTGAACAAAGGCATACGGGAGGAGGTTAAAGATTATAGGGGAGTGACACTAATGCCAATGTTGTGGAGAAAAAGATAGAGCCACCGAATCAGACAGGGTTTAGAAAAGGGATGGGGTGATGGACAATATATATGTTCTGAACTATTTAGTAAATAAAAGGATTAAAAGAGAGAAAGGGACAATGGTAGAAATATTCGTGGACTTAAAGGCGGCGTTTGACTCATTAGAACGAGGCGAGATAGAACAAGTTATGGTGAAAAAGGGGATAGAGAGGGATTAATAAAGAGAGTATCGGAAATTTTTAGAGAGACAAAAAGCAAGGTAAATGTAGGAGAGCAAGTAGGAGATAGTTTCTGGTTGGTGAGAGGAGTAAGGCAAGGATTTCCTCTGAGCCCACTTTTATTTAATACATTAATATCAGACTTGGAAGAAGAAATGAAGAGAAAATGGTGGGGAGGAGTTAGGATAGGAAACGAAAAGATATATACACTGGCATACGCAGACGATATAATGTTAATGGCAGAGGATGAAGAAGGGATGGCGGGCTTAATTACAGGATTAGAGAAATACTTAGATGGAAAAAAGTTGAATTTAAATGTAGAAAAGACAAAGATAATGAGGTTTAGAAAAGGAGGGGGAAGAAAGAAAGAATGGACGGGGAGATGGAAGGGAATAGAATTAGAAGAAGTAAAAGGGTTTAAATATTTGGGATATACCTTGCAAGCTAATGGAGATCATATAGGTCATATAAGTGAAAGGATAAAAAAAGCAGCAGGGGTAATGAAACAGATATGGAGAATAGGAAAAAGAAGGTTTAAAAAAATTGGAGAAGGCAAGATTTAGATTGGGAAACGATGTGAGGGCAGGTGTGTTTTGGGAAAAAAAGAGAGCAGGAAGTGCAGAATCTGTAAATGGGAATGGAAGATAAAGGAAGCTGGCAAGAGAATGTGGTGAAGATTCTAGGGGAGGATGGTTTGGGGGAAGAGTGGATGAAGGAGTTAGAGGGTGCTAGGGGAGCAAATGAGAAAGAATGAAAGAATGGATGCAAAAAAATGGCAAAATGTAGTTACAAAAGAAATGAAAGAAAAAGGAAACGGATGTCGATTAGATTAGAAGCGTAAAGATTAGTAAGTAATGGTTATGTAATAGCATAAGTCAATTAAGATGCGTTTGCATTATCGCTTTCTCTCTCTCCCTTGCACCCTCGCTTTCGATCGCTCGCTCATTCGTTCGCTAACACGTCCCAAATTGCGCTGTCGTCAAAAAATAGAATAAGGATATAGATCTAAGATTTTCTGTAAATACGTGTAAATAACTGTAAACAGTAAGGATAAGATTTTATAAAACATGTAGCAGAAAGTGTTGTAAGAAATGGAAGTCATGTAAACCCTTAGGGGACACATTATCAATAAAGAAGAGGTCTGCAAGTAGCGGATCTGCAATCGTGTGAGAGAGCCCTAAGGGTGCTTTTACACCTGTGCATGCATGCACGCATTACGCATGCATTTTCAAGCGGTCATTCCAACCTCCGATAAATCTATTAATATGTCAGTTGTCTTTTAGTAATTTTCTACTAATGTAAAATATTGCTATAATATTACTAGATTTATCGGAGGTTGAAATGACCGCTTGCATATGCATGCGTACGCGCGTGCATGCATGCACAGGTGTAAAAGCACCCTTAGGGCTCTTTCACACGATTGCAGATCCGCTACTTGCAGACTTCTTCTTTATTCATAATGTGTCCCCTAAGGGTTTACATGACTTCCATTTCTTACAACACTTTCTTCTACATGTTTTATAAAATCTTATCCTTCCTGTTTACAGTTATTTACACTGCTTTCATTGGCGTTTACGACAATTTGCTTTGAGCTTGAAGGGGAGCTTAACCTCTTTTTAGGATATAATCTAACGGCGATGCAGTCACATAAATTGCATTGGTTGAGCTCCCCTTCCAGATCAGAGCGAATTGTCGTAAACGCCACATGCCTCTGCAAGCAGAAAGCCTGCCTGTAGAAAGTCTATAAGAGTAAAAGAGACTCTCATGAGTTTCTGCTCCGAATATTGCACTTCTCTTTCTGACACATCAGATAAGAAGAGATAGTTGCAGTCGATCGTTTTCAAAACGTTCGAACATCTCCGTCTAATTTCATGCGATTCAAAGAGAGATTCGATCAACTAGATAGAGGGCATCGGAATCCCACCCCAGAAAATCACCGGCACGTTCGTTTTGGCTTTTGTTATGACACACGATGGCATTGTTGTCGCTGCTTCAGTTGATTCTCTGTGACTGCACAGTTGATTCGTTATTTCTTTTGGAACGACTTTGAATTTAGGCGGGATCCTCTGTTATTTATATGATTGAAATCCCGGAACCAAAGGAATTGCGATTTGAGAAATGGATTTTGAGGAAATAATTTCAAAAGAATTATTGTCAAGAGAATTAATTAATTTATTTATTTTGAAGTTAAAACCCTCTTTGATTTACTCACTCCAAAACACTCACAATGTTTGTAGAACACGTGATCCATAGCGTTCGTACCCTTTTGTTTGAAATTCGAAAGTTGTGTCTCGGCTGTCACGGGATTCATAATGATGCAAACCAGCTCGGTCTTATAAAAAATTTGAAATGATGTACATTTTCTAAATGCGCAGAAAATGCGTCGTAATCTGTATCAAAATAATAACATCAAAGAACTAAAGGATCAAAGAAATGACTAAATATAATGATAAAAACAAACATTTGCTTGTTCAAACTTGAATATGAGAATAACATCTCATATTATTGATAAATTAATAAATAAAATTAATAAATATTTAATTTATATTGAACACTTACTGATTATTTTATTATTATGCTGGTTAAAATGTGATGATGAGAATGGTTCTTGGAGAAAATTGACAATTACAATTTTCCTGAGTAATTATAACTTAGCTACATTATTTTACAATTTCTCGTCTATATGTACATTCAAATTATATTTATTTCTGAATTTTAGCAATAGAGAGAGAGAGAGAGAAAAGGATATTACTTAAGGGCATGTGACAGACATAAATACCTACATTACGGACCTCACTTTTTCAATTTTCCGAATTTTTTTTGGAATCTAAGAAATTTTGTTGTAAATAAAATATCGGGCTGAAACCTTAGGAAATGTATGAGAAGATAATAAACTACGTTTACGTACTTTATTTGAGGAGGAATTTCGCAAAAAATTATTTTCGAAGAAATTAAAACTGGGTGCATTTTTTGAACCTAAGAACTTTTTTGATAAGTGAAATATCGGCTTCAAACTTTAGAAAATGCAAGAGCCGACAGTAAAGTACGTTTATGTACATTAGTTGAGTGTAAAAGATGCAAAAAGAAAAATTCCAACTAAATGTAAACTCCGGTTGCCAGTTTGGTCGGTATTCGCGATGGGCATGAAAATGCGAGGTCTGGCGATCACTAAACGAGGCTCTATCGGCTGGCTCGTCTACATCTGAAATATGGGGTATTTTATTTACAAAAAAAGTTCTTAGATTAAAAAAAAAATTCGGAAAATTAAAAAAGTGAGGTCAGTAATGTAGGTATTTATGTCTGTTACATGCCCTTAACCAATTTTTGGTTTTGTAAATTTTAAATTATAAAATCTTTCCCGTGGTAAAATTCTCTTCAATAGATTTGTATCCCTTCCTAGTCTAGTCTAGTTCCTAGTCCTAGTCTTCCTAGTCTCATTACGATCGGACGTCTCCTTCTACCATATGAAATATGGACAAGGAGCGATCGAATTCGAAACGATCGTTCTGAAACTGCTCTTTTTATCGTATGAGGTAGACAGAGAGAATCCAATGGTGTTCGAACGGCAAGTCATACTTATAGTTTTGAAATGATCAAACCGTCTCTTTCTACCTTATAGGATAGAAAGAGCAGTTTCAGAATGATTGTTTCGAATTCGAGCGTTCCTTGTCTATATCTCATATGGTGGAAAGAGAGGTCCGATGCTTTCTAATCTAGTTGATCGAATCTCTCTTTTTATCGTATGAAATTAGACGAAACTGTCCGATCGTTTTAAAACAATTGACTGCAACTGTCTATTTCTACCTTTTGTGTCAGAAAGAGAGGGGTGACTGTCGATGATCGAGAAGTCGAGAGTTCTTGATTACCGAATATTGCCCCGCTCGTTCTGACACACATAACATAGAAAGAGAAGTTGCAGTCGATCTTTTCGAAACGATCGAATATCTCTTTCTAATTTAATGCGATAGAAAGAGAGATTCGATTATCTAGATTAGAGGGTATCGGAATCCCACCACAGGTACCAGCCCGCCCGTTGACGGATGACGGGATCTTTTGCACACCTTCACCCCCTACTCTTTAGCCCAAGTCCAAGTATCCGTGTGCGCGCGCGACTTCCAGCTCGAAACTAGTTGTCTACTAGTGCCTCGTGTAACTTACTCGCTTGACGGGCTTGACTTGTGAGAGTTTATAAATATAAAGTTTGAAAATAAAAAGTAGACGACACATTTTTTCACCTTCGCATCTTGTTGTTAGTTTCATTATTATTTCTGAAATGTCTATATGTCAAATGTAACCTTCAAAGTATGAAAGATGAATCAAAATCATGCTTTTTAGATAAAATTCAATTAAATCATAATAAGTAACTCAGTCAAAATATGATTTTATTTATCCCTCATCTGTTATGAATCTTAACATTTATTATGATAATTAAATGACGAAAAAAATACTACCCTTAAGCGTGAAAAATTACCCTTTATGAGGGTTGAAATATCAAATTGTGCATTTTGAAATTTTTACGCCCAATTGTTCGGACATTTTAGTACTTAAATGGTTTGGGACAATATAAGAATGGGATCGTTCACAAATTATGTACCGTTAAAAAGGGGCGAGGGAGCTCGTGTTTCGTTACGGTCTGTTATGTGTGAGGGGGGGGGGGGGGGGGGATGTTTTAACCGATTACGTAACATTTTTAATTTCATGTCAAATTGTAAATAATTGTTTATTATTTATTATTAGTTCTGGGTTGAGACCTTAGCAGCCCCTGACGCTTGGGTAATCCCGTTGCGTCCCCTTGTAAGCCTAATCATGACCCCATAGCCCTCTCCATAGGAAGAGGACCGCAGCCACGCTATTGGCCGATATCTCCAACTCACTGATAAAATAATTACCTGTGAGTGTTAGACGTTTCCCCGCAATCGCAGGGCAGTGACAAAGGATGTGAGTAGATGTCTCATTATCCTTTCCGCACAGACGGCAGAGGGGACTTTCTGCAAGCCCTATCTTATGTCCGTGATATCCTAACTTCCCATGTCCTATGAATAGTTCCGTTAGGACTTTAATTTCATTCCTCCCGAGCTTGAGTATTTCCCTAGC
>CAKNYM010042237.1:36807-53563 GCA_932195095.1 Andricus curvator | reverse complement strand
TTTGAAAAAGAGTTATATATAGATATAGATGAAATTTGCTCCTGGTTGAAATATTAAAATAGTTATAATAATTGAACTGCAATATTATAAGTTTTAGGGAGAATTTAAGATGCATTTAGGAGTCTTTGAAAATTACGCGTCAATGCAATATTATAATTTTTAATCCCTGGCAATTTGCGAAAAGCTTTAACATGTGAGGATTTCTTGAAAATCTTGAAATTCCTTCGAAACCATCAAAAATCAATTGAAAATTCCTACTAATGGAGAGCGGAAAAAATCGTAAAATATTTGAAAATCTTTGAAATTTCCTGAAGCGTTATTATTTTCTTCAAATAGGCTCTTTAGGTTTGAAAAAGAGTTATATATAGACATACATTAATTTTTCTCCTGCTTGAAATATTAAAATAGTTATATTAATTGAACTGCAATATTATAATTTTTATTGGGAGAGTTTAAAAATGCATTTAGGAGTCTTTGAAAAATAAGGCGTGAAGGGAGACGCCATCAGTTTAATTTTCGAGATTTGGAATTTCTTTCAAACCATTAAAATCAATTGGAAATTCCTTCGCATACCTAATTCTTTCAAATTCGATAAAGAGCCATATATAAACATATATGTCAAATTTTCTCCTGCTGGAAATATTGAAATACTTATAACAATTGAACTGAAATATCACAAGTTTAAGTGAAACTTAAAATGCATTTAGGTATCTTTGAAAACAGCGCGTCAAGTGAAACATCATCAGTTTAATTTTTGAGTTTTTAACCGCTTTGAAGTATCTTTAGACTTTACCCCCCCCCCCCCCCATTAACCTTAAATGAGGCACGATAGTCTAAAATTTTTATCAAGAAATTTCATCATTATTTGAAGCTTTGAGCTTTAAAAATTTTGTTTCAGTAAAATTAATACAAATTGATCTAAGAAAAAAGAACTTATCTTTAAAAATATTCTTCAGGCTCTCTTCTATTTCCTGTCCAATTTCAGGTTACACTTGAGGTTATACTTTGTGGAAAATTTTTAAATTTTATATTTGATATTTGGTTTCTTCCCTTATTCTCGAAAAACACGACTGGTTTCCTGAGACAGTTGAGACGAACTGGTCCCTTCTTTTTTTTTTTAGGATAAAAGATGACCATGTGTTTTGCATTAGTATCCAATAACGTCGCAATAGAAGTTAAAAGTTCGGAAATTGAGTGATTTAGAAAGATTTTTTTTTTTTTTATGGGGATAATCTCGGATAAGTTATAAAAAAAACCTGTGAGTTTAGAAATTTCAGTAGAAATTTCTTCTTTTTTTAATAAAAATGCAGCTGCTTGGTTAAAAATTAATCTTCTTTGGTTGAAGATTCATCATTTTAATTGAAAATTCATATTTATGGTTGAAAGTTGAACTATTTTGTTGAAAATTGATATTTTCTAACTGAAATTCCACTACTTGGGTAAAAGTGAAACTTCTTTTTTAAAGCTTTTTTTTCTTGAAGGTTCATCAATTTGGTTAAAAATTAAACTATTTTATTGAAAATTCGTTTCTTTTAGTTTAAAATTAATTTCTTTACTGAAAATGTAAATTTTATATGCTTTGTTAAAAATTGATCTTTTTAATTGAAAATTCATATTTTTGGGTTGAAAATTTAACTGTTTCACAAAAAATTCGTATTTTGACTGAGCTAAAATTTTAAAAAATAGTTGAATTAAACCAAGAGACGAACTTTCAACCTGAATTTCCAACAAAAGAGTTAAATTTTTAACCAAAAAAGATGTCATCTTAACGAGATAGGTGACTTTACAAAAAATAATTCAATTTTTAAGAAAAAAGTTGAATTTGCAACCTTCTAAGATGTATTTTCCACCAAAAAGTTAAATTTTCAAATAAAAAAGATTTTCAACTAAAAATGGAATACTTAAATTTTCATTTGAAAAAATTCATTTTTACCATAAAAAAAAGAATTTTCCAAAACGTAGTAAAATTTTCAACCAAAGAGATCCATTTTCAACGAAAAATGTAATAGCTGATATTTTAACAAAAAGTAGGTTGAATTTTGAGCCAAGGAGACGAATTTATAACCCAAAAATATGAACTTTCAACCAAATATTCGATTTTTTGACCAAAATAATAGAATTTTTGACCCAAAAAGACGAATTTTCTACAAAACAGTTGAATTTCCGACAGAATAGTTAATTTTTTATCAAAAGAGATAAATCAACTAATAAAATTAATTTTTAACAATGTAATTCAACTTTCAACCAAGGAGAGTAATTTTGAACTAAAAACGATCAATTTGTAACCAAGAATGTAGTAGCTAAATTTTCAGTTAAATTAATTAATTTTGAAACAAAAAAAATTCCTTGCAAAATAAAAATTTTCATCAAAATATGTAGTTAGGTTTGAAAACAAAATTTTTCACAGCTTAGTTCCAATTTTAACCAAGTAGTTGAATTTACTACAAAAAAAGTATGACTTTTTAACAAAGCAGTTGAAGTTTCAAAAAATAATTAAATTTTTAATTAAATTGTAGAATTTGTAAGCGAAAGAGATGAATTCTGAACCAAGAATAAAATAGCAGAATTATGAAATAAAATAATCAATTTTCAACGGAAAAGAGATGGAGTTTTTTTTATTGGGTTCTATTAATTCAGTTCGCATTTGAGTGAAAAAAAAACAACAACAAAAATGGGGGAAAAAGGGGATGTTTCTTGAAAATAGGAGAGAAAAAAGAGAAATTCTTCAAGAAAAGGGAACAGAGGAAAATAGAGGAAAGAGGCTGAATACTTTAATTTTTAATTATAATAACGTTATTATTGACAGGTTACAATACTGCTCCTGATTTTAAAAACGATAAAAAGTTTTGAATTTCGCGCTAATATTTCCGATATTATGGCGCAAAATTTAAATTTCAGAAGGAGCCTCTTTTATTAATTTAAATTTATTCACTTGCAAGTATTCATCTTTGGATACGAATCTTTTCTAATCGTACATTTTCAATTGAAACACTCAAGAACTCAGCATTTGAAAATCTTTTAAGTGAATTTGCTTTACAATTCAAAAGTCTTCAAACTTTAAATTTTAAAGACTCTAAAATGATTTAAATATTTTGCACATTTTACGGAATTTTTTCACTATTTGTAACGAATGAAAATTGTATGATATTCTGTTATCGAAAATTCCCTTTTTGATCAAAAGCTTCATCCTTCGCAATTCAAATTAACACAAGGATTTAATCCGTAATCGAATTCATCAATTAAGAGAATGTAATCTCGAATTTTCCAATCGACCATATTTGTAATTTCAGTCAGAAAGCTGATAAATATCAATTTCGGATTCGGCAGATTAATTTTTTTTTCTTCTAAACGTACTGCTACAACGCAAATACTTTTGTCGCCTTGGAAACGACCCTCGTTTCCTATCGAGTTTAATAAAGCAGAGCTGGCAATTTCGATTGGTGGTATTAATGGGAATTCGTTACGAGAAATACCAGTCAAGTGCCACTAACAGAACTGCATGCGGCGCTTGTTTCACCTCGAGACTGAAATCTGAAATTTCAAAGCTTTTTTGATAATTTAGGAATAAAAAACTCAATAATAAAAAAATAATAATAATTTGTTGAGAAATTAAAGCAAATTTATTTTTCGAATTCATTTTCAGTTGAAAATTCTACTTTGATGTTTTTGGTTCAGAATTCATCCTTTTTGGTTATAAATTCTAATATTTGGATGAAAATTTAATTACTTTTTTTTGAAAATTCCACTCATTGGTGGAAAATTGAACTATGTAGATTGAAAATTCAACAATTTAGTTAAAAATTCAACTTTTTTCTTGAAAACATAATTATTTTCTTGAAAATTGAACTATTCTGTTAAAAAGTCTTTTTTTTTTGGTCGAGAATCATCTATTTTGTTAAAAGGTCTTCTTTTTTAGTTAATGATTCAAATGTTTTTTCGAAAATTCGTCTTTTTAAGTTGAAAATTCAACTATTTTATTGAATATTTGTCTTTCTTGGTCGAATTCAATTATTTTCGGTTAAAAATTTAACTTTCTTCTAAAAAATTCGGAATTTTGGCTTGAAAATTTAACTATTGGGTTCAAAATGCAACTGTTTTTGGTTGAACTTCAATCGTTACGTTTGATAATTCGATCATCTGGTTGAAAATTCATCTTTGTAGATTTAGAATTCAAAAATTTGGTAAAAAGTTCAACTGTGTCGTTAAAAATTCTTCTTTTTAAATTGAAAATTAAACTATTTTGTTGAAATTTTCAGTTGTCGTCAAAGTTTTTTGGTTTAAAAGAACATTTTTTTTTTAAATATCAAATATCACATTTTTTCATTCAGAATTATTCATCTGTATAGGTTAAAAATTCTACTTTCTGGGTGAAAATGTAATCATTTTGTTGAAAATTCTACTTTCATATTTTTGGTTCAGAATTCATCCTTTTTGGTTATAAATTCTACTAATTGGGTAAACATTTAATTACTTTTTTGAAAATTCCACTCGTTGGTGGAAAATTCAACTATGCAGATTCAAAATTCAAAAATTTAGTTAAAAATTCAACTTTTTTCTTGAAAATATAATTATTTTCTTGAAAATTGAACTATTCTGTTAAGAAGTCTTTTTTTGGTCGAGAATCATCTATTTTGTTAAAAGGTCTTCTTTTTTAGTTAATGATTCAAATGTTTTTTCGAAAATTCGTCTTTTTAAGTTGAAAATTCAACTATTTTATTGAATATTTGTCTTTCTTGGTCGAATTCAATTATTTTCGGTTAAAAATTTAACTTTCTTCTAAAAAATTCGGAATTTTGGCTTGAAAATTTAACTATTGGTTTCAAAGTGCAACTGTTTTTGGTTGAACTTCAATCGTTACGTTTGATGATTCGATCATCTGGTTGAAAATTCATCTTTGTAGATTTAGAATTAAAAAATTTGGTAAAAAGTTCAACTGTGTCGTTAAAAATTCTTCTTTTTAAGTTGAAAATTAAACTATTTTGTTGAAATTTTCAGTTGTCGTCAAAATTTTTTGGTTTAAAAGAACAATTTTTTTTTAATATCAAATATCACATTTTTCATTCAGCATTCATCTGTGTAGGTGAAAAATTCTACTATTTGGGTGTGAATGTCATCATTTTGTTGAAAATTCTACTTTGATGTTTTTGGTTCAGAATTCATCCTTTTTGGTTATAAATTCTACTATTTGGGTGAAAATTTAATTACTTTTTTTGAAAATTCCACTCATTGGTGGAAAATTTAACTATGTAGATTAAAAATTCAACAATTTAGTTAAAAATTCAACTTTTTTCTTGAAAATATAATTATTATGTTGAAAATTGAACTTTTTTGTTAAGAAGACTTTTTTTTTGTCGAGAATCATCTATTTTGTTAAAAGGTCTTCTTTTTTAGTTAATGATTCAAATGTTTTGTTAAAAATTCGTATTTTTAAGTTGAAAATTCAACTATTTTATTGAATATTTGTCTTTCTTGGTCGAATTCAATTATTTTTGGTTAAAAATTTAACTTTCTTCTAAAAAATTCGCCATTTCGGTTTGAAAATTTATCTATTGGGTTGAAAATGCAACTGTTTTTGGTTGAAGTACAATCGTTCTTGTTTGATAATTCGAATATTTGGTTGAAAATTCATCTTTGTTGATTGAGAATTCAAAAATTTGGTAAAAAGTTCAACTGTGTCGTTAAAGATTCTTCTTTTTAAGTTGAAAATTAAACTATTTTGTTGAAATTTTTAGTTGTCGTTGTCGAAAGTCTTTGGTTTAAGAGCACAATTTTTTTAAATATCAAATATTACATTTTGCATTCAGAATTCATTTGTATAGGTTAAAAATTCTACTATTCGGGTGAAAATTTAATATTTTGTTGAAAATTAAAACATTTTATTTGTTGATGATTTTATTTTATATTTATCTTTGTATATTCAAAATTCAACGCTTTGGTTAGAAATTTAACTATGTTGTTAAAAATTTAACTATTTTGTTAAAAAGTCATGTTTTTTAGTCAAGAATTAAGTATCTTGTTCAAAAGTATTCTTTTTCAGTTGAAGTTTCAACTGTTTTACTGAAAATTCGTCTTTACAGGTTGAAAATTAAACTATTTGGTTGAAATTTTCCTTTGACGAATTCAACTGTTTTTGGTTTGAAAAAACAATTTTTTTTAAATATAAAATATTACATTTTTCATTGAGAATTTATCTCTTTAGGTTAAAAATCCTACTATTTGGGTGAAAATTCAATTATTTTGTTGAAAATTCAACCCTTTTGTTGAAAATTTAACTACGTAGATTAAAAATTCAACATTTTCTTAAACAAATATACTTATGTTGTTGAAAATTGAAATATTTTCTTAAAAAGTCTTTTTGTTCGGTCGAAAATTCAACTACTTTGTTGAAAATTTATCTTTGTCGAATTCAACTGTTTTTGGTTTAAAAAATAAATTTCTTTTAATATCTAATATTACATTCTTCATTCAGAATTCATCTCATCAAGTTCAAAATTCTACTTTTTGGGCGAAATTTTAATTATTTTGTTAAAAATGCAACCCTTTAGTTGAAAATTCAACTACGCAGATTGAAAGTTCAACAATTTGGTTAAAAATTCAACTTCCTTGTTGAAAATTCAATTATTTTGATAAAAATTAAACTCATTTTTTAAAAAGTGTTTTTTTGTTTGTTGAAAATTCAACTATTCTGTTAGAAAGTCTTATTTTTTAATTGATGATTAACAGCTTTGTTGAAAAATTCGTCTTTTTGGAATAACAATTCAACTTCCTTGTTGAAAATTCAATTATTTTGTTAAAAATTGAACTTTTTTTTAAAAAAGTGTTTTTTTTTTTGTTTTCGAAAATTCAACTATTTTGTTAAAAAGTCTTATTTTTTAGTTGATGATTCAACTGCTTTGTTAAAAAAGTCCTCTTTTTGAATTGAAAATTTAACTGTTTTGTTGAAAATTCGTCTTTTTTGGTCGAATTCCACTTTTTTTTTTGTTAAAATTAAACTGTCTTCTAAAACATTCGTATTTTTAGATTAAAAATGTAACTATTGGGTTGAAAATGCAACTATTTTCTTCAAAGTTCAACTATGTTATTGAAAATTTAATTATTTTATTTGAAAGTTCAACTATTTTGCTGTGAAGTCATCTTTTTTATTCAAAATTTCAAGTTTTTTTAAAGTATTCTTTTTTGGTTAAAGATTCAACTGTTTTTTTGAAAATTCTTTTTTTAGGGTAGAAAATTCAACTATTTTGTTGAAATTTTTGTTTCGTTGGATTCAATTTTTTTGGTGTAAAAGAACATTGTTTTAAATATCAACTATTACATTTTTCATTCAGAATTCATCTTCTTTGATTGAAAATTCAAATAATTGGATAAAAGTTGAGCTACTTTGTTAAAAATTCATTTTTTTAAAGACTCATCACTTAACTTGAAAATTCATCTCTTTGGCTGAAGATGTTACTATTTTTTAAAATCTTCTTCGACTAAATTCAACGGTTTTTACTTTTAAACGGTTAGAGGTTCATCTTTTTGGTTGAAAGTTGAACTATTTTGTTGAAAATGTTTGTTTAATTCAAATATTTCTGATTTAAAATTTAATTATTCTTTGGTTGCAATATCAACTATATTACATGAATAATTGAGAACACATCTTTTTTGATTGACAATTAAACTACTTAGTTAAAAATTCCACTAATTAGTTGAAAGGCTTTATTGACAAATTAATTTTTTCTGGTTGAAGATGCAAAAATTTTAGTTTGAAATTCAACTATTCGGTTGAAAATTCATCTTTGTAGGTTGAAAATTCAACTATTTGGTTATAAATTCAACTATTCGATTTAAGATTCGTTTATTTGCCTTGAAACTTCAATTATTTGGTTGAAAATTCACCTTTTTTAATAAAAATTTATCTTTTCTGGTTCAAAAGTCAACTTATTTCGAAAACCTCTCAAATTTCTATCCGTATGAATTGATTCTCCTATTTTCGTGAAAATCACCCATTTTCGCCGTTTTGAGAGCATTTTAGACTGTGAGAAAAAAATTGTAAAGCTTCCAATTGCATGAGTCTGGAAACAATAGAAAAAATCTTTTATATTCATTTTTGCAATTTGAAAACAATTTCACTCCTAATTTCTTAAATTGTAAAATTATAAACTTGAATTAAGAAACTTCCAACTTCAAATATACAAAGAGCGCAGAAGCTTGAAAATTGGGTGAAAGCTCGAAATCCAGAAAGAGCAATAACTAAAAATTTTTTTAAATTTTGTCCACAATTTAGAAATTGAAAAAGTAGAGTTTAAATTAAATTGGGAAGGATTTCTAACAAGAATTTAATTGCAACATCATTTTGAAACAATTGAGCCGTGTTCAAACTTTCGAGGTAACACATAATCTATTGAGTCACACCACCCATGCTATTTATCGAATTTCACAAAGTCCCTCTTGTACTTAGAGTAAGTACATAGCATATACATAGACATATAGAAAGTTCTGCAAAGTACCCAAACAAGACCGTAATTTCATATCGAAAAAATTTTCTAAAAAGCAGGATTATTTCAGCTATTCTCTGGAATTATTATTATATTTTCGTTGCAATTAATTTTCATTACCAAGTAAATGCCAATAAATGGAAATGAATAGCAACTGTGCCGGAAATTGCTTTTCTCTGATGTGTAAATTCAAATGTATAAATTCGACTATAATTATGCTTGAAAATCAGTTTGTAATTTCGTTTGGTGTTTATGCTCATTGGGTTCATAAAATGAGATGCAAATGATGTATTACATTTTAACTCAAAACTTTTTTCCAATTATTTTCATTTTTTATAGTTTTTATAACAACTATTCATTCTCCAGGTTTATTTGTTTTAGGTTATAAAAAAATTAATATAATTTTACTAAGATCCTTGAGAAAATTCAAAAAGATTTTTGAAAATTTCAGATGCCAAATCCAAATTTCAAGAAAAAAGATAATCTTCAACCAAATAGTTGAATTTTCGAACAAAAAAGATTAATTCTAAACGAAAAATATATTAGTTAATGTGTCAATTCAAAAACATTTTTATTTAAATCGAAAACAGTTGAATTCATCAGAAAAAAACGAAATTTTAACAAAATTGTTCAATCCTCAACCAAAAAAGTTTAATTTCCAACCAGTTACATTTTTAACCCAAAAAGCTTAAATATTTTCCAAAATAAATGACTTGAATTTTCTACAAAAAATTTTTTTTAACAATGTAGCTCAACTATTACCCAAGTAGTTGAATTTTCAAGAAAAAAAATGAATTCACAACGAAAAATGTAATAGGTGATATTTGAATCCAAAAACATTTTAATTTTGAACAGAATAGTTAAATTCTCGACCAAAAAAATGAATTTTCAACCAAGAAGTTAATTTTCTGTCAGAAAGATAAATTGAAAAAAGAATAGTTATATTTTCAACCAAAGTAGTAGTATAGGAAAGTAGTAGTAGTGGTTGAACCCTCAACCAAAAAATATTTCAATTTTAAACCAAACAGTCGGAATTAAAAAAAAAATATTGAAATTCTACTGAAAAAAGTTTAATTTTCTAACAAAAAATACGAATTTTCAACATAATTGTTGTATTTTCAATCAAAAAATATTTTTCACTCGAAAAAAAAATTGTAATTTGAAGGGAAACATAATTTGTAATACAAAATAAAAATTTCAAATAACAGTTTATTTTAGAAATTTCTTTGTTTATTTGCTTTAAGTTTACATAAATATACTTTCCCTTAGTTTCTTGAAAAAATTCAAAAAGATTTTTTAAGATTTCAAATATGTCAAAAAAGTGTCTAGAAAATGTCTAAGAATATTTTTTTACTTTACAGAATGTTATAAAATTGTAAGAAAAATACTGAGTCAATTTAACACATATTTAGAACTTTTTAACGCTTGAAAAGAATTTAAAAATATATTATAAATTTTCGGAATTCTTTCAAATATAAAAAATATTTTTAATCTGTTTAAAACTTTAAAAATTCTTAAAACTTCCAAATTCTTTCAAACTAATTCGAGTTATCTCTAAAATTGTCTTAAAATCTTCGAGATTCGTTTTTAAAAATATGATATGTTTTAAATTCTTTTTAAATATTCTCTTAAAATTAATTTTTTAATCTTGATGCTTTATTTGAAAATCTTCAAAAAGCCGATTTTTATTTTGAGTTTTTTTAAATCTTATAAAGATTTTGATATTTCTTGAATTTCTTAAAAACTTTCGAATATTTCTTAAAATAATTCGCATTTTTCTTTAATATTTGAAAAAATTTTTAAAAATGCCTCAAAATCTTCCAGATTCTTTTTTGAAAATATTTTGGAATGTTTCGAAAATTTCGTAAAATTTTTTTAAAATAAAAAAATCATTTTTATATTTCCCAGAAATCTTAATAGGACTTTTTTATTCCCTTGAAACCTTCCAAAATTCTTAAAAAGCTTCTAATTTTTTTTTCATTTTTCAAAAATCTATATTTTGTTTTAAAAATCGTTAAAATCTTTTCAAGTTTAAAATTATTTCTGTATCTTTCTAAAACTTCTAAAACTTCTAAATATCTCTTACAATTATTCGGATTAAAAAAGTGTAATTTTGCAAAATTTAACAAATTTGCTCTACAATCTTCTACATTCTTTTCTGAAATCTTGGGAAATAATTAAAAATATTTTAAAATATTTTGTTAGAATTACTTTTTCAAAGTAACAAATCAATGAAACCAACATAACCTAAAGATGTTGCAAAATTGTAAAGATACTTTGAAATCTAATAATTTTTTATTAAAAGTACTAATAATTTTCGGCAAAAAATACTAACATAATCCAAAATTGTTAAAAAATTCTATATCTTGTTCAAATTATAATTACTTTTGTTTGGAAACCCCCATTTCTGATTTAAACGCCAAAGTTATCTAAACAATTTCGTTCAAAAATTATGTATCTTCTTTAGAATCTAATGATTTTTTAATAAAAATTTCAATATCCGACAAAAAACACTAGCACAGTGCAAAAATTTTCAAGCTCCTAATTGCAAATTTTATTAATTTAAACAAAAATTATTGGATTTATACCTAATGATTTTTGATCAAAAATACCAATTTCAGGTGAAACTTGAAAATTCTTTAAAAAAAGATTAATTTTCAGCGAAAAGCACTAACATAAAAAACGTACTATATTTTCAATAATTTATTAGATAATTTGAAAGTTTTCATTGAACATAAGCATAATGTTTTCTCTGATTTTTCTCATTAAAAGGGATTATCTGTAGATTTAATTTGCAAAATTTTAAATTTCAGATATGAAACTTCAAGAAACGAAAAGCCAATCAAGTTTTCAACAACAATGATTCGAGATTCAAAAAAAAAAATTGAACAACTTCCAAATTTGTAATTCAAACCTAATCAAGACAATATTTATCTCCTGGAAAGTTTATTACATAATACATTTATTTTCGGTCTAGTTAGGATTGTAGGAAATGTCAAGGCAAGCAAAAAATTATAAAGGAGAACTGTGGAAAAGCGCGAAGCCTGGGGAGGCTTTCTTCCAGTTTTAAATTAATTAAAGCAGATTATCTTGAAGGATGTGAAAACTTCAATACGTACCCCACCTTTTCTTTATTTTTTTTCTTTTCTTTTATTTTTTTCTTGTTTTATTCTTTCCTTCAACTCTTTCGCCACCAAGAAACTTTGCGCTGAAAAACTTTCTTCCGCGGAGTTTTGAAGGGTTCTTATACTTTTAATTCGCTTACGTGTGCATACCTTAGAGTGCGACTGGCTTCGGCTTATTACTATAGTATAGGAAACCAGGTGTTAAGATCTCTCTCATTTTCCTAGGGCACGTCAATTTTCATTTAAAAGTTTTCTCGCCTCTGCCTTCTCTTCCTCTTTACTGTTAGCGACCCAACAACTTTTACTTGCTTCTCATCTTACTTCTCATTTTACTTTCTTCTCATCTTAGTTTCCCAAATCGAAAATTTTCCTTTTGAAACTGACACTATTTTACTACTACACCAGACCCGCGGTTTAGGAGTTCCTAGAACTGCTAGCCCACGCTATTTCTCAGCTCGCGGAGTCGAGGGAAGGTTGTCCCCAGCTGAAAATTCCTGTAAAGGAACCTCGGAGGATCCTGTGCATGCTGCTGCACATTAGCCTGCACAAGAACCTATACAGGTAATCTTGATGGTTCATGTACACGAACCTCGGAGGATCCTGGACATGTTGCTGGACATGAATCTGCACAAGAACCTGTACAGGTAATCTTGACGGTTCATGTGCCAGAACCTCGGAGGATCCTGGACATGTTGCTGGACATGAACCTGCACAAGAACCTGTAGAGGAACTTTGGAGGATCCTGAACATGTTGCTGGACATGAACCTGCACAAGAACCTGTACAGGTAATCTTGACGGTTCATGTGCCAGAACCTCGGAGGATCCTGGACATGTTGCTGGACATGAACCTGCACAAGAACCTGTAGATGAACGTCGGAGGATCCTGAACATGTTGCTGCACGTGAACCTGCACAAGAACCTGTACAGGTAATCTTGACGGTTCCTGTACAGTAACTTTGGAGGTTCCTAGACATGTTGCTGGAAATGAACCTGCACAAGAACCTGTAGAGGAAACTCGTAGGATCCTGGACATGTTGCTGGACATGAACCTGCACATGAACCTGCACAAGAACCTGTACAGGTAATTTTGACGGTTCCTGTACAGGAACCTCGGAGGACCCTGGACATGTTGCTGGACATGAACCTGCACAAGAACCTGTACAGGTGATCTTGACGGTTTCTGTACAGGAATTTGGCGAAGGAAACTGTACATAATCCTGGAAAGGAACCTGTGTGCAAGCCAACCTTTGAATGATCCTGTACAGGTACCTTCTTCAAGGGAATATAAAGAAAGCAGGACCGTGTCCAGCAACATGTCCAGGATCCTCCAAGGTTCCTGTATCGGAATTTTCAGCTGGGTCAATCATGCTGGCCAAACAGTAGCAGAGCGATAAAAGCGGGCAGTTCATTCAGCGGATAAATGAGTCAGCACATGCGTCAGTTT
Organism: Andricus curvator; assembly: GCA_932195095.1. Classification (NCBI taxonomy): domain Eukaryota; kingdom Metazoa; phylum Arthropoda; class Insecta; order Hymenoptera; family Cynipidae; genus Andricus; species Andricus curvator. Next base: position 40,516 of record CAKNYM010042237.1, on the reverse strand, counting down.
GTTTTCAGTGTTTAGCGAGGTGTCTCGATTTCGGTTCTGTTAAGATTTTCAAAAATATCGAAGGAAAAGAAGAGACAGCATTTGTTAGAAATATGGTATCTCTGACCTTACGTACGGGAAATTGTTAGCTCGCGAAGCTGGTTGGAACATTAGGATTGAAAATTATGAATACCAGAACAAAAAATCGTCAAAAACAAGTGATCATATAGTTTTGGACGCTGGTTGTACAGAATAGTTTAAGGGAGCGAGAGGCAATGGCCGCAAACGTTTAAAGTAACTAAGCAGGAAAAACAAACAAATATTTTTTACTACGAAGGAAAATCCAAGAGAAATGGTTCTTACGGCCCTGACTGTTTGCGTTTGGATTCCCCCGATTTATGGCCAAGGTTATTTGGAGATAACCCCCGAGACTGGCCTTAAACCGAGGGTCTGGTTTATTTGGAAAAAATGACACTAAAGACAGTATTTTCACACAATTGTCCGCTAATGCCACTATTTCTTCACTTTTCCGTGAAAAATATTTTTGAATCACGTACCCCCCTTTTTTTAGGGTCCGTATTGACCGTAAGTTTTAACCCCCTCCCCCAACTATCTTACGTAATTTTTGCGGGATAAATTTTTTCGTGGATTGATTTGGGGTTCATCCAAAAATAAAGTTAGAAAATTTGAAGGGTTGAGTAGTTGAGTTTTCAAGGAAGAAAGATGAATTCTGAACAAAAAAAGTAATAGTTGATATGTTCATCAAGAAAAGATTTTTATGTTGAATGAAAAACAGTTGACTTGAACTAAAAGGGACTAATTTCCAACAAAACTGTTGAATCCTCAAACCAAAACAGATTAATTTTCAACCATACATTTGAATTTTTAACCAAAAAGATGAGCTTTCCATAAAACAGTTGAATTTTCAACCAGATAGTTAAATTTTCAAGTAAAAAGATTAATTTTCAACTCAAAGGATTATTTTCCTACCAAGAAAGTTGAATTCTCAACGAAATACATAAATTTTAAACTAAATAGTTTAAAAAATGGATGTGATGTTAATCCAAATTTTATTTGATCAATTTTTGGTTGGAATTTTTATGTTCCTAAATTTTCTTAAGTAAATAGTGGAATTTCTATACTAAAAAGATGAATTTTTAACCAAAAATGGAAGAAAAAAAACTTAAATTTTCATTTAAAAGCATTAATTTTCAAATGAAAACAAAAATTTCCACAAAAAGTTGAATTTTCAACCCGAGAATGCGAATTAAAAAAAAGTCGTTAATTTTCAACAAAATAGCTAAATTTTTTTTATTTAAAAAATTAACTTTTGAAAACAAAAATTCAAATAATATTATTAATCTTCAAATAACAAAATTGAACAAAATAATATTAATTGAAATAGAAAACAGTTGGATTTAACCAACAAAAACGAATTTTCACCAAAAAACTTGAATCTTCAACTAAAACAGTTTAGTTTTTAACCAAACACTTGCATTTTTAATCAAAAATATTTATTTTCTACCGAAAAAGACGAATTTTTAACAAAATACATACATTTTCAACCAAATGTTTAAATTTTCTATCGAATTGTTGAATTTTTAAGCCAAAAATACGAATTTTCCATAAAACAGTTGAATTTTCAACAATAAAGTTATTTTTCAACCGAAACGGATTAATTTTTAACAGAAGTAGATTAATTTTTAAACAGACAGTTGTATTTTTAACCAGAAAAGGTGAAATTTCTACAGAAAGAGATGAATTTTCAAACTTAAAAGATCAATGTTTAACAAAGTATATAATTCAATTCCGAACGAAATAATAAAACTTCTAAACAAAAAAATATGAATTCTCAACCAAAAGTTTAATAGTAGACTTTTCAACCGATAACAATTAACTTTCAACCAAAAATATTAAAAATCATAAAGCATGCGATAAATAAATAGGAATTCCGATGATAAATAAACTAAAAAATAACATTTTAAATAAACATTAAAAATTCTACTATTTGGTTGAAAATTTAATTATTTTGTTGAAAATTCAACTGTTTTGTTAGAAAGTAATTTTTTTGTTGGAAAATTCAACTGGTTTGTTAAACTTTTGTCTTTTTTTATTTTTTTATTTTTATATTTTTATTTATATTTTTATTTTTATTCGTTCTTATGGATGGAAAATTCATCTTTTTTGGTTAAAATGTCTAATTCAGATTTGGAAATTTCAAAGGATTTCAAATATTTTAATTATTTAAAAATATTCCAACGAATTTCAAGAGATTTAAACAAATTTCAAGGAATTTTACAGAAATATGTAGCATTTGCAAAAATTTCAAGGGGTTTCGAAAAGTTTAACAAGAATTAAGGGATTTTACGAGATCTCCAACTATTTCAAAGGATCGTCGTGTTTTCAAAAGATTTCAGAGATTTCTAAGAATTTGAATAGCTTTTTTTTAGAAAACTTTAATGAATACGTGTAAGTAGTTATAGTGTCGATATGGTCAGGCATGGCACTATTACTACTAGTGTACTTTAATTTATATTAAAGGGATTTCAAATGATTTCTACTTATTTCAATGGATTTTTACGATTTCTCAAGATTTCAATGGATGTTAAGCAGTTTTAATACATTTCTAGAGAACTTTAGGGAATAAAATAAATTTTATTTTAAAGGATTTCGACGGATTTCAACGATTTCACAGGATAAAAAAGAGTTAAAAATGTTTTAAGGGATGTGAAAGATTTTCAGTTATTTTAAAAGATTCCGGAAAATTTCCAGAGATTTCCAAAATAATATATATAATATAATATATATAATATAGAGTTTCTGTTTTCTTTGCCTCTTGCAAGTCCAAAACGATTGCACTTTTTATCGTACTGACGTATTTTCGGTCAAAGCTTTTCGATTTTCTCGTTTCTAAAGTTTGACTTTTCTTGGAGGACTCTTTCTAACAAATCGCTGCTTCAAACGACGCTCAACGTGAATTTGTTTGATTGCCCCCCCCCCCCCCCGCATTCTCCCAGCTGTTCTCGTATTTGCGGAAGCAAAGAGATTCGTAGGAAAACGTATGTTTTATTTATACGATTCCTCAGTACTTTCCTCTGCCATTTTACGATATATAGAACGAGGCGAAAGCGAATTCTTGATTAGGGCTTCTACTTGATTTTTATTTGTTCGAGGAGAGTTAGGTATCTTTTAGTAATACTTATTTTAATTGAAAATTTAAATATTCATTGCACTTAACTGTGGAATTTAGCGCTAATTATTCTGGAGAACACTACATTTCTACCCTTTGAGCTTGCCACCCCCTCTCAATCTTCCGTCTCCCCACCCCGTCCCTCTCGCTTTTGTTGACCGCTCCCCATTAGCCCCTCATTTTTAGACCAACCCCGCTCTATCTTTTCTCACCAATCACCGCTTCCCCTTAGCTTTTAACTCTTCTCCACCTTACGTCACCTCACTCTTTCTAATATTGACCCCTCCCCAATGACACCCTTTTACCCTCTCCATCTACTGGCACTATATTCTTTCTATATTTACTTTTTTCCTTTAGTTTCTCTCACCAATCACCTTTTTCCCTGAGGTTTCCACTCTTCTCGACCTACCATCAACCCATTCTTTCTGATATTGACCCCTCCCCAATTACACCCTCTTACCCTCTTCAACCACCGGCACTATACGGTTTCTAGATTCACCCCTTCACTTTACTCCCTCTCACCAATCACCTCTTCCCTTA